>APFE031361406.1:0-34729 GCA_000404065.3 Pinus taeda | reverse complement strand
ATTTACAAAGCTTCTCTCATGCACGGTTAACCTACAAATGACCCTCCATGCGCTTTAAATAGAATTCATGGACCAATCGGGTGTCAAGCCACGGATCAAGTGTCGGTAATACCGAGGAGAGAATGAACCGTCGGATCACTACATATCGTGACCGTCTGATTGTAAGTTACAAAATGTACAACGGTAAAGAAACACACTTTACCTAACTCTATACCTAACTCTATACTAGACCAAGTTGAACTTAACTATTTCCTATGTGTCGGAATATCCTAACACTTCAGGGAGGCTTTACTTATTTGGGATGTAGATTGAAGCCTAACAACGACTGTTTAGGGGACTGGACATGGCTACTCTTTAAATTTCGGAACAAACTCAAAGTGTTGGACTCACCGATGGCTCTCGCTGGGTGGGAGGTTCACTTTGATTCAATATGTCCTTCAATAGTTGGAAATATATTGGATGCATCTACCCCCCAACCTCCCCTCCGCCCCCGCATGCATTATTTTTGTGATCTGCTCAGTTTTAACGTGCTTCCTATTGTCAGGTACTGATGGGAATCAAAAATTTCATCTGGTTAAGTGGAGCACTATTTCCAGCCCAAGAGTAATAGGTGGAGGGGTATTCTAAATACAAAGGCCTTTGGTTCGTCATTATTAATGAAGTCCCTTTGGCGGACATTATTTGGTGAAGGCATATGGAAGGAGATTATAGAAGAAAAATACCATAAGGGAAGGCCTATCACACACTGGATTAGGATGGGGAAGATCAGCATAAGGAAGGGTTCTTTCATATGGCTAAGTTTCCAGAAGATAAAACATTGGTTCTTGCAGCGGATTAAATGGTCATTTGGGAAGGGCAATATGATGATAATTGGATGGGATGGTATTGGGGGACTATTTGATAACACTAGGCTCACAAAAGGCACTATGGCAGCATTACACCAAAGAGGCATTTTTTTGCTAGACCAAGCAATTAGCAAGTGGAATGGAGAACATCCAACATGGAAAGAGGCCGAGAATATTGGGTTATTGGGGTAGGCTGCACAAGAATGGAATATATATATATATATCAACGATTTAAAAAGCGCTGGACTATGTGGGGGTCCGAGGGGAGACACTCTTTCGTGGCCAGGGATTCTCAAAAAAGGCACAATGCCGGTTGCGGATAACTACAAGTACATCATGCAACTAGCTCAAGAAAATGTGTTGATTCCATGGTTCCTCGTTGTCTGGAGATCAAATGCCCCACTAAAATTTTTACTATTTACATGGACGTTATGGACAAATAGAATATTGACTTGGGAAAATTTGTGCAAACGTGACTTTCAAGGTCCTAGATGGTGCATCCTATGTGGTGTGGGTAATGACTTTGTTTCACACCTCTTCATCCACTGCAACACTTCCTTTCAAGTATGGCCCATGATTCTATCACACTGTAAGTTCTCTAGAAATTTCCTTTCTATTGAACAATGTTTAAGGTGGGGTTTCACAAGTGAGGAATTTCAAACCTCTTCATCCATTGCAACACTCTCTTTCAAGTATGATCCATGATTCTATCATAATGTAAGTTCTCCTCTAGAATTTTCCTTTCTATTGAACAATGTTTAAGGTGGGGTTTCACAGGTGAGGGAATACATAATTACATTATGTTGTTTATCTTCTGGGAAATTTGGAAGGCTCCAAATCACTTCATATTTTGAGGGGTGTCGATTAATGTTTACAGGATATGTGCAAAAATTCTTTCTTGGTTGGAGTGTATAGAACCCAAGCCATCGAGAACCAAATATTTGTCTCCCTGATTCTTGCCTCCCCATATTTTCTTGTCGACAAGGTTTTTTGACAGAATCGCACAAGAGGGATGTTGTGGATGTGGAGGATGGTTGCGCATCAATGAAAAATTATGCTATAAGCTACAATGGCACAGTGGAATGGGTATGAACTCCAGGGCGACAACAGTGGCCCTATGGGGATTACTCTGGTTTGCCAAGGAAAGAAAGGTCCAGAATATATGCGTCTACGGAGAGTAAAAAACAATCATAGATGGTATATCAATGAAATCGACATGTAATCCCCCAGAACTTCAAGGATGGCAAGACCATATCAAGGAACTAATACATGCATTCCTGAGTTTCGACATAATGCATATCTTCAAGGAATCAAACAGGGCATTTGACTCCTTTTCTAAGATTGACCTAAGCAATTCAGAAGGATACATATATTACAACGTTATCTCATATGGCGTTGTGAGGGAAGGACGTGTTGCTATTCCATAGTCGAGCACATGTATGGGACTACTTGATTCTTCTTTTATATATATATATATATATAGATGTTGGGCGTAATTATCTTATTTTTATTTTATCTCTGAATGCATAGTTTAGATGTATTCCATATAATATTTTTGTAAAGGTGAATGTACAGAGTAAATGAACAGTTTTTAACATCATCTAGATGTGGGATATGATAGTTATAAATGATAGAAACACTACGTGATTGGGCCTAATGGTTAAGAGCATGTGTTTCCTCCTAGGAGGTCACAAACTCAAAACCAAAGGGGGATAGAGTGTGTGTCTTCGTAGACATGGCAGTGAAATCAAATAAAGGGGTCTCATACACCAATGTGATGTCTGGCTTGGTCCCACAAACAATGGGGTTTCATACACCAATGTGGTGTCTGGCTCACAAACAAAGAGGTCTCATACACTAATGTGGTGTTTAGCTTGGTAGTGGCTTGGTCCCACAAACAAAAGGGTCTCATACACCAATGTGGTGTCTGGCTCACAAACAAAGGGCTCTCATACACTAATGAAAAGGTCTCATACACCAATGTGATGTCTGGCTCACAAACAAAGGAGTCTCATACATTAATGTTGTATTTAGCTTGGTGGTGACCTTAAAATCAAATAATAATACTAAATATAACTAGTTTAATAATTATTATTATCTCTATATAATCTACTAAATATAACTCATTTTTGTTTTTTTAATAAAATTTACTTTACTTAAAACTAAATTTATTTAAATTTATAATATTTTTAATATAAATTATTATATATAAACTTGAACCCAACAAAACATTGAATATCTTTAATTACAGTTTTTTTATAATCTTATTTAATTTATATTTATAATTAAAACCAATTTTCTTTGTTATTTTAAAAATAAAAATAGCATGTTTGACTGTAATCGCCCTTTAAACTTATCCACTTCATGTTAAAAAATTTAGAAGACAATACTTTCACAAATATAAAATTTCCGTACATTAAAAAAAAATTGTGATTATGTTTAGAATTAAATATTACTATGAACTAATTTATATATAACATTAAAATAAAAAAAGATACATATACAATAATCGATTAAAAACGAAGAAGACTAAATCACATTGTCCGAACACAAAACTTTCCCAAATATTGACATAAAAACCTTTCAGGTTCTACCTTTACAAATCTTAACATTAAAACACTTCAAAAATCTACCTGCACAAATCTTTATAACGTTAACATCGCGAAAAATCTACCTTCACAAATCTTTCTGCATGTGTAGAATGGATTTAATGCATTTATTCTTCAATTCAATGCCCATCAATGCTGCAAAATAAGTACCTGCAGCACGCTGATTTCGCTTTTTGCAGAAAATTTTATTTACAGTACAGTTTTATTGTACTTTGTCTTACCGTTCATGTTCAGAGATTCGCAAAAAAAAAATAGATGTAGAAATTAATCAATCTGTACGTTCAAAATTCATAATTTCAATTCCTTCATAACTGATAAAGGAACGAAAATTAATCAGGAAAAGCTGTGAACCCCGCCTGCGAAAAGCTGTTGATAAAGGAACGAAAATTAATCAGGAAAAGCTGTGAACCCCGCCTGCTTTTTAATTTTTTAATTTGGAAGTGATTGGGGATAAAAAATGTTCAGTTCCCCCATAGAAAAGGATAACAAATTATGGAATTGGTGGAAAATATCTAGTTTGCTGTGTAGTAGTTAATGAACGAAGATGGTATATATATGTTCACTGTTAGACAATAAATTATGAAGTTGGAGGAAAATATCTATTTTGTTGCACAGTAGTTAATGAGCCAGGGCTATATATATGTATGCTTACCGTTAAGCAATTAATGGGCAGATCTTTATATAGATTTAAGCAAGTAAATTATCCAATATTATGAAGTTGGTAGAAAATATCCAATTTGCCGCACAGTAGTTAATGAATAGGGATTATATATTTGCCGCACAGTAGTTAATGAATAGGGATTAAATATAATATATATATAATTATTAAGCAGTTAATGCTCAAGAGCTATTTATAAATTTAAGCAAGTACATTATTCAATAGTAAACATATACAAGGCCTTGGCTACTGCAGCCCAACAGGCTGGGCACGCCCAACAAGCTGGGGAATAAAATTCAGTTTAAAAAGCTTTTCCCTGCAGGTTGTGGGCAACGATTATGCAGCCTTTTACTCAGCTGTTAATGTACAAGCCCAACTGCTGTACATACATATTGCAACTTGTCCTGACGATGAACCACACTAGTTAGTTCGAAACTCGTAGATAATGGTCTTTCCATATGTGATTTACACCGAAATTCTTTTCATAACAAATGTATTGTTTAAATTCAACAATACCATAACGAGCTGGGGAATAAAATTCAGTTTAAAAAGCTTTTCCCTGCAGGTTGTGGGCAACGATTATGCAGCCTTTTACTCAGCCGTTAATGTACAAGCCCAACTGCTGTATATACATATTGCAACTTGTCCTGACGATGAACCACACTAGTTAGTTCGAAACTCGTAGATAACGGTCTTTCCATATGTGATTTACACCGAAATTCTTTTCATAACAAATGTATTGTTTAAATTCAACAATACCATAACTGATGCATAACAAGTTAAATAATTTATTACCCAAATTGTAGTGTTTGTTTACATTTTCTTGCTCTTATAAATTTTGAAGTTTGTATTTAACTATTATAAATTTTGAAATTTTCACCAAGTTTAGAAAAACAAATTTTAGTTAAATTATCATATTTTTATGGTTTAAAATATAGTTTTATTGCCTGTGTAGACTTGACCCTCTGAAAACATTCCGATTTGACAGCATGCAATCCACTCGAAATATTCCAAAATCATGTAACAGATGAGACAAACGCCTTTCCCCCAGTCTTGGGGGGAGGGAACGAGGGTTTACTACGTTATAATTCAGCACTAATTAGATTTTCATATAAATAAAATGAGAGTTTTGTTAGGGAGTGGTTTATGGAAGTGCAGGAAATGTTTTAACTTTTAACAGTTAAAAGTGGTTTGAAGTTAAAAGTGGTTTGAATTTAGGTAAAAATATTTAATTTTTTTTGTAAAAATAGTGTTTGAATCAAATTTTTGATAATAGAAATAGATTCAGTATTATTAAAAATTTACAAAATACTTGAAATTATGAAGTTTTACAATTTTTATTTGAATTTAGATTTTTTCAAAATATAACCAAAATTTTTTCAACGTTCGAAACAAAAAAACATCATTAATCTACACAGTTTTTGCTAAGATAAAGTTACGGTAGCAACTGGATTTTCATATAAATTCAACGAGGATTTGCATGTAAATTTAACGAGGAGTTACTAGGAGTAGCAGCTGCAGTTGGATTTTCATATAAATTCAACGAGGATTTACTAAATTAGAGTTGCAGCAGCAGCTGGATTCTCATATAAATTCAGTTGCAGTGGCAGCTGGATTCTCATATAAATTCAACGAAGATTTATGGGGTATTGCAGTAGCAGCTGGATTTTCATATAAATTCATTATCACGGTATTTATGATCAATAACTCAAGATCCTAGGGTTTCTGATATCTTTTCGTCTTGATGGGATGGCGCGGAGTTTCTAATATATTTTTCCTCTTGATGGGATTTGTCGATTTTAATTTGAATTTTTTTAATACAGTAAAACTCATCACAAGTAACCGTCATTACAAGGGGATAAGTAACCGTCATTATAAGGGGATATTTATTAGGGTTATTGTGAGGATCAGGGATGGAATTTGATGGATAAATTATTTGGCAGGATGTGATTTGCGTACTAAATATAATTAAAAAATTGTAAAACAGATTTTTAAGATATGTGTTTTTTGGAAATTGTGAAAACTGTGATGGATAAATTATTTGGCAGGATGTGATTTGCTTACTAAATATAGTTAAAAAATTGTAAAACAGGTTTGTGTTTTTTTTGGAAATTGTGAAAACTGTCTGACACATGTGAAAACTGTCAAATTTGACTGATAAGTCTATTTTGAAATTCTAACTTTGATGGGATGATGGGATAATTATTATTGGTCATTATCAGTTAAATTAGCTGTTAATTATTATCGAAATTGTGAAGACAGTTCTGGCAATAATTCTGTTTTGAAATTCCAGCCTTGATGGGATAATTATTATTGGTCATTATCAGTTAAATTATCTGTTAATACAGCTTGATTTATCACCTATATACAAGAACAGGAAAACAGAGTCATCTGGAATTTTTCTACTTAATGGTAATATTAAGAAAATCAAGTCATCTAGAATTATCAGTTGATGATACATAAAGAGGCAAACTTTCACTCTGCAAGATGCCTCTAAATTTTGTTGTGATCATTAACCTATTTCAATCTTACCAAATGCCTCTAGAATTACCAGTTGATGATACATAAAGAGGCAAACTTTCACTCTGCAAGATGCCTCTAAATTTTGTTGTGATCATTAACCTATTTCAATCTTACCAAATGCCTCTAGATCTTGAGCTTTAATTTACTTTCTTGTTTTCTTACCATAAAAAAAAAATGAATCCTGATCTTAAATTTAATTTATACAAAACTGTGAAAACTATGTTTTTGAAAACAAATATCTCTTCTGCCATCTACTGCAATTTTAGAAAATTAAGAGAATACAGTGGGTACAGAAAGATTGCATCATACTTTTCAGACCGCACTGGATCATTTATACCAAATATTGCAACATGGGTACAGGAAGATTGTAACATGCTTTTCATTTATACCAAATATTGCAACATGGGTATAGAAAGATTGCAACATGCTTTTCAGACTAAACATGATAATTTATACCAATGGACATCTATCAACATCAAGCTATTGCAAAAGTTACCCATGGACATTTATCAGCCTCGACTTATCACAAAAATTGTCTGGCTCTTGCTGATAAACCCATACCAAACTAGATAATCACACACCAACCTAAACTTATGGAATAGTTATAAAATATGGCAGGGAATATAAGTTCCTGCTAGCCATTAAAACGCACAAATTCATCCAATATATGGGGCCACTGGCACACAAACAAGATTATATTTTTATACTATATAGAAAGGGTCAAAAACAGGGAAGCCAAGTGAAGCTTAGCCAGTGTAACGCCTGCACCGAGTGATAGAAGTGCAGCTCCTGCGGTAGGGTCTGACAGGGCCCGTTGCGCCGTAACAATTCCGAGTGTAATAAGACCTGCCAGACCGAGGCCGACATGGAACTCGATTAGCAGCCAACGCTCCATAGCTGATGTAGTAACGGACCCTCCTCAGAAGCCTCCCGTGGGCTTCAGAGTCCATCATAAACTCTTCATCGTCATTGTTGCACTGACCCAGAGTTCCATCGCAGATTTGGCCCGCAAGGGAATCGAACCCACGCTGCTCATGAGATGCAACGCCACCCAGCCAGTCAGAGGTAACTGAAAGTTCCTGGGAATTGACCAGCAGGGAATCCCCCATGCAGAGCAGCCAGAGCAGCAGCAGCAGGGCCATAGGTGGAATTCTTACCGAACGATCCATTGCGCAACCAGGAACAGTTGCGCCTTGAATTTTATCTGAAGAGATTACGAGAGCACAACCTATTGAACCTGCAGAGAGAGGGCAGTTAAGTAGGGAAGGGGTGGGCACTGTGATCGAGGAATTTAGTACCGCGAAAGTGACCTGAGTGTCTGGATTTAGGTAATCTCTCGTTGGCACGCTTGTAAACATGTTGAATTTTCAATGTCGCCTAACTCTGGCTCTAAACTTTATTGCATCGGGAAACGGCATCATCATATCTTGTATAGTTGGGTGTCATGTGAATTTGCCTCCTTAGCCTCAATGTGAATGTCTTGTCATTGGGACTTCAAATTGTCGCTGGAGTTGCAACAATTATAACTATATATATATATATATAGTAGTTCAATTTTTTTTGAAATTTGGCTCTTTATATAGGTTGAGTTCAAGTTTTTTGAAATTTGGTTTTCTATTCATTGCATTATTGGTTTCAAGCTATGTGTTATTTGTACGAGTTGAATTTTGGCAGAGTCCTCATCATTTTTCCGAAGAATATGGGTGGGCTTCATTTATTTGTGTACAAGTTACAAAATCATTTAATATAATTTTGCAATTATATTTTCAACCATTACTTTAAGGTGCCTCATGTTTTGTGTGACAATTTTCATGGGAATTCAATATAGTCTAATGGTCAAAAACTTTTGGCTTTCTACTATTAAATTCTAAAATGGAAAGACATAGAAATAAAATATATTTTTGGAAAGACAGAGAAATAAAATATATTTTTATCCACTTATATATGCACAAATTATAAGGAAATTATATTTTTAATAAATATAAATGAATTCATATTCCTTTTTAAAAATAATTGAAATTTTACAATATATAAATTTAATAATTCAAATATACACTTCAATAAATTTTAATAAAATAAAAAATCTAAAACCATATATTATTTTCTTTATTATCATATCTAATATATATTTTGCTTAAAATTATAATAGGAAATTTCTATAAAAATTCCAATCAGTTGTAATATATATATATGTTTTTTTGTTAAGCTTAGCAAGACTATTCCATTTTCTATTAAGCAAAAGCAAGTTTACACCACAAAGATTGATCACATGGCCTCAACTTGCCCCGAAGGGAAACCTAGTTTGTTAGCCACCTATCCGCATTGTAAGCCTTCCAAAAATAGTAAAGTCTTAATCTCTCTAGCCAAGCTAGATATGTCTCTATTTCATGCCCATACACTACATACCTATCCAAACTGATATTTGCATCACAGAAATTAAAAGCTATCTGCATAAAACAAAAATATGCATAGGTAAGAATCTATTCCTTCTGCTCCTTCGAGGCAGGTTTAACAGATGTATGATCCTTAGTGGATGCCCCAGGCATCTCATTCTGTTCCAGTATGCAAGGGATGTGGCAGTCAATTCTATCCAACATGATGTCTTGTTTATGCAGTTGGAAGCGGATTTTCTACAAATCCTACTTATAACTCGGTATACTATGGAGTGTCACTGCCATTCCCACAGAATTTTTTTCCATTGCCTTACCTAATAAACTCTTCATTAACCAGTAAATGTACAAAGTTTTCTTAAACTACGTAATTCTTCCTGGGGTGTTACCTGGATCTGGGACTAAGGTCCTCCAATTGTCCATTTCTTCCTCTATCTCACTGCCTTATTTTATTTCCTCCTCCCACTCTTCTAACAATTTCTAGATTCCTACATTTGTCCCCTCATGGTAAGCCTTTGTCGCTTCAGTGATAAGGTGTTCTACGGACTTCCTACCCTTGTGTGGTTTCAACGTGCTTGTCTCCTTGTCTTTCCTAGGTATCAGGCCTTTCCTGCCATGACCACGTCCCCTTGTAGCACAAGCCATGACCTTCTTGCCAAAGCCCTGGTGACAACAACAGTTAGTTAAATCAAAACACAACATTGCAGTTATGCGCCAACCCCTGGTGACTCTTTTCTGAATTGTTTTGCCATTGTTATGTGCCATCCCCTTCTTCTCCTCTTTGCTTGCTCTCACGGTTTCAAAGTTGAGGTGGTCCTTAGACCGCGGCCTGCAATGGGGAGGTCCATAGGCCAAGCCCATCGTCGCACCCCTTTTTCTATCCCCATTACTGTCGTTCACATGCAAGTCAGCTGACACTTGCCTAAGCCATTCTCACAATCCCCTTTTTCTTCTTACAGTTTGCCTGGAGTAATTCAAGTCCCTTTCCCCCTTTGCCTAGGGATTAATGGCGCTGCCCCTCAGTTCCACCCAATTGGCTTTCCAATCGGATTCTCTAGCCTTTTCATCGGTCCAAGAGGAATTCTAGTTAACCTAGCTCTTTCTTTGCATGCAGCGGGGATGGTTGCGCCCCATGTATCCTACCAACTGCTTCCCCCTGCCCCCTTCTTCCATCTCCTACTCCTCGTGCATTCACTTGCAATAGTCAATCTCACCCCAAGCATAGTTTAAGGAGCACGGTGCATCAAAACCCAACAACATGCAATTATCCCCCCAACGGTCATAGGAACTACCCGTCTGGCAAAGGGTATGGATACAAAACTAGGCAATTGCCTTCCCCATTTCCACCAACAGTTCTCTACCCCCCAGGCCTTCTTCCTATTTACCCTCCTCTCCCCCCAGCGAAACCCCAACCATAACTTAATTACAATGGTGGAGCAAAACCAAATAATATACCCAAGATCAACAGGTGTTTGTCGTCGAGCTTGGCGTCTCTGGTTCTATCTTCCTCCTGCACCACTGCGATACCACCTTCCTCCACAAGTGGACACTCCAACACTGAATGCTTGCCTCCCTCGCTTGCCTATATCCCTTACCTTACCTCCTGTCCCGCCACCTTTCCCACCCCCCCAACATGCATTCATGCCAAGGGTCACCGCACCCATTGCCTTCAACATGTGGGGGGCAACAATACTAATTGCAAAGGTAATGATCATTACTACAACTAGCCTATCCCAACTTTCGGCCTGCATCCTGATCAGGGTCTTGAGTTACTGGGGTTCTACTATCCCTGCTCTATCTGAGGTCTTGTTCTAGAATTTCCCATAAGGTTTTGAAGTTTTCATCCTAGGGTTGGAGTGGCCACCGGTTTTCTAACGTTTCAAGTTGATGACTGCATTAGTAGTTCGCAAGAAAGTTTGCCCCTTTATTCCCCTCCCTTCTGACATGTCTGACCTAAATGTAGTCCAACTTAGGGATTATTTCTCCGATTTCTTGGATGAGTCTTGGTGTCCTCCAGCTTTGGTTGAGCTTGTCCCACTTGCAGCCATTGTTTAGTTTTGCCAACGTGTTTATGACCAGGCTTGAGTCCCCTTCACCACTAAGTTTCGGTATCCCATTCTGACAGAGATTAGGAGTCCCTGTCGCGCTGCTGCAAATTCAGGCTCGTTATTACTAGTTATCCCACAAAATTTAGTGTAAATTAGTCGAGTATTTGCCTGGGGTCCCAGAAGAGGCCACCCAGTCCTACCTCACCTAGGTTCCCTTTAGACACTCCATTGAAATTAAGTTTCATGAAACCTTCTTTCGGAAGAGTAAAATGAGACCAGGATGTCATACATGCCCTAATTATTTTCCACGTCATGGGGGCTACCATTTCTGAGAATAGGTTGAGTTTCTATAAGATACAAACTTCTTAGGGGGCTACTTTCTAGTATTTTTGATGCCATTGCTAAGCTAGAACTGTTTCCCTAATGTTCTGGACTATTCCTTCCCATACTTTCTCCTAAGTAGTTGCTTTACTCTTAGAGACTCTATGGTTGTGTTCCTTCCAAATCGCCCATAGATTGAATCCTAGGGCCAAACCCCAAGCTCGATTTACTACCGGACTGGAGAAAATATGATTTTGGCAGAGGAGAATTGTTTCTTTGATGTTATTTTGATCTCGATCCATTCTTTCAAAAACTCCTTGCATTTGCCTCCACTTTTGCACTGCAAATGGGCATGTGTTTAGGATATGCTCCATGCCTTCTCTATCTTGATGGCATAGCCAGCAAAAGGAGGGTCCCTGAAATCTCCTTTTCTGCAATTGATCCCAAATCAAGATTCGCCCTTTTCAAACCATTCAAAGGAAGTGGGTTACCTTGGGCGACCATCCTTCCTTCCAGATTTTTTTCCATATGATATCTTGCATGTCCTAATCTTGTCTTACTTGAGTGTCATAGGCATCGTTTATGGTGAAGGTTTCTTTTGTGGTGTTCCCCATCTCAAACTATATGGATCATGTCAGTTCGTTAGTTGTCTTGATTTCAATTATTTGTCAAGAGCTTTCCACTATTCAGTTTCCACTGCCTGGTCCTAGTCTTCCTCTGTCTTCCATCTCCTCCAACTTCCCATTCCTTGATCTTCTTTCGAGAATTGCTCCACCACATGCTTATTCATGTCCCTAGTATAATGGTATATGTCCCTGAGATCTTGTCTCTCTATCATTCTTTCCCTTTGTTGCGATGAATCCATTCAGAATCTTGTTGTTTTTCCATTACGTATCTCCCAAAAGGCATGTTGGTTAATAAGGTGTCTATTGTGGGCTGCCAAATTCCACACAATCGATCCTTTTGGGGGCTCTTGGTATCTCAAGATATCCTCTGTTCTCTCAAGCATATTGTATTTTCTTGTCCATATTTGTTTCCATAGGTCAGTTCCCCCTCCAATCCATTGCCACCATAGTTTTGTTCCCATTGTTTGATTCAAAATATAGGGGTCTCTGAGGCCAATCCTACCATCCAATTTCTTTTTTTTCAACCCTTTCCACGATACCAATGCCCATTTCATGATCTGTTGTGCCCCTCCCCATAGGAATTTTTTAAATATATCCACCATTTTGGAGCACGTTCCTTTGGGGGCAGCCATGCCTAAGAGTTGGTAGATAGGTATCAATTGCAGCACTGCTTTGAGAAGGATTGTTCTACCAGCTATGTTAAGAAATCTAAAAGCCCAAAAATTGAGCTTTCCTTATAATTTTTGGAGGATGTGCTACCAACAAGAAATTCTTAAAGGGTTATCTAAAAGGGGCATGCCTAGGTATATGGACGGGAGATTTCTGGTGCTAAACCCAAGGATTCTGGCTAGATGGTTCTTGACATTCCCTTGGGTATTGAAGAAAAAATAATAGGATTTTTCATTGTTTATCCTTGTCCCCGAGGCCTCTGTGAAAGTGCTTAGGATTTCCTTGATTCAACGGGCTTCCTTTAAGGAGACATGATATAAGAGCATGATATCATCTACAAACTGTTGGTGGGTGATGGTTAAGTCATTATCGCATATCCTTAGGCCTAAAAGTCTAGATTCTCTAACCTCATTTTTTATGTACCACCTAATCCTTCCGGTGCAATGATGAACAAGAAGGGTGATATAGGTCCCCCTGCCAAAGGCCCCGGGCTGGGTTGAACATCGATGTAGTGGTCTCGTTCAACAAAATAGAGAAAACAGGGGAGGATATCATGGCAAGGATCCAGTCTATCCATCTTTGGGCAAAACCATAGGCTTTGAGGGTACTCGATGGGTAACCCCAACTGAGCCTATCATATGCCTTGGATAAGTCCAATTTTATCATCATACCAGGGATCCTTTGGGCCTTGAGGGAGTGGACAACTTCCTAAGATGTGATAAATCAATCAAGGATTTTCCTACCTTCTACAAATCATGTTTGTTCTAGAAAGATGAGGTTGGGTAGGAGAGGTTTTAGCCATTTTACAATAAGAGTAGCAATGATTTTATAAATGAAATCACATAAGGCTATGGGTTGGAAGCCTTGAGGACCTTCAAACTTTGAATTTTTAGGAATCAAACTAGGAAATACCTTTTTGTTACGTCATGATTCCTCGACAACCTCTAGGATCTCTTGTCCCATGAATTTCCAAGTGGCTTGATATAATTCTGCAGTGAACCCATTAGATCCTAGGGCTTTATTCTTCAGCATTCCATGGACTATCTCTTCCACTTCTTCCAAGGTAGCCACGCACATCAGGGCCATGTTCTTGTCTCGAGTTATTAGATGGGGTATGTGCTACGTGATTCTTTGTATGGCGCTCGTTCTTTTCTCTGGGGCTCTGAGAGAAGGTCTTTGAAGTGATGTAGTAGGAACTCTTCTATCTCTTCATGTTGGACTCTACGCTTCCCTTCCTCATCTTTCAAGGAGTATATTTTGTTATGTTGATGGTGGTGCACCATGGATTTGTGGAAGAATCTTGTATTTCGTTCTCCTTCCCTCAACCAATGGACCCAAGATTTCTGTTTCCAGAGAATCTCTTCCTGTTTTCTTCTTGCCTCCATCTTGTTTATCAAAGCTCCTTATTATTGGATAAGCTCTTTAGATCTCCCTTCCTAGATAATTTGTTGTTGGACTTCTGCCATACACTTGTTTATCTCATTTTGATCCTTGATAATGTGTCCAAATTATTCTTTATTCCATTTCCTGAGTTTATTCTTCAGCTCTTCAAGTTTCAACTGGAAGGTATGCATAAAGTTTCTACCATGCTATTCGCTCCATTTCCACCATTCCTTTATTCTTTTAATGAGTCTCAGGTCTCTTAGCCAGAAGGATTCAAACTTGAAGGGTCGGTTCTTAGGTCTTGCCTTTAGTCCACCTCCAATCATATCAGCCAGTGATCTAACCCCATACATGGGAGGATCGAGGCTTCCATGAAAATATCGCGGCTTATCAACTGCTCCGAGGGAAGAAACCTATCTAGTCTAGGTGTTATTTGATGTACCTCCCACTTATGTTGTTCCAATTCTAAACATTGTTGATTGTTGGCATGTCAACGAGGTGTAAAGTTTCTATGGTTTCATAAAGGCTTCCATATCCACATTCGCCCTTCGCATTCCTCCCTTCTTTTCCGCCAGGGTTGTAATCATGTTAAAGTCTCTTCCAACTACCCACAAGTTAGGTTCCTTAGGTTTGCCAACTTTTGTAGGAAGGCTCCTCTTTCTTTAGGGATATGAGGACCGTATACCCATGTAAGAAGAACCCATTCGTTGGAGCCTATATTCCGGAATTTGCTTGAGAATTCTTGGTAGGTTGACCCAGCCTTCGAACCATACTTCTTCAGGATTCCATAAGATCGTCAATCCCCTTGCCCTTCCATTGGCGTCCTCGACCATGACCTGATACTTGGGTTTAAAGTGATCCATAATTTCTTTCAGTATTCTTTCACTGATTTTGGTTTCGTGTACTATCGTAATATTGGGCTTATCTTTCTTCAATCTCTCTTTAAGGTACATTTGTTTGCCTCTGTCATTGAGGCCTCTAATGTTCCAGGTTGTAATAGTCATTTCAACAGTTTTAAGGGTTGTTGAAAGACTTCTGACAATGGAACTACTCTTCTAGAATTTACTAGCAACTCACCGACCTTCTAGATGAATTCATTCATCGTTCTCCTTCCTTTTTTTCCTCCTTTTCCTTGTGTTCCTGTGTCGTGCCCTTGGTTGACTTGGGACCCTAGATGGTCTGGTTGGATTATATTCATTGAGCCCTGTTTGTCTCTATATTGTTTAAATATTTCCTTATAGAGTTTTTTTTGGTCTTTAGGAATGAACCTTTCATCCAAATGCATCCATTCCTGTAGCAAATGCTTCATCACTTAGGTCCTCTTTCTGGTTATCAATCTCTATTAGGTTTTGTTCCACCATTTGCATGGTATCCTCCTTTCCTTTATTCACTTCTGCCTCCATATTCTTCAGTTTATTACCCTTTGGTTCCTTGTCTTTTCAGCTTTTCGTTTCCCTAGTGTTGTCTGGCATGTGCTCCCCCATTTCATCCTCCTGTAACACATCAAACCGATTATGGATTCTTTGTTCTTTCTCGTTTTGGTTTGCTCTCTTCGTTGGTTGTCTCTGATTCCTTTTCCTTCGCTGCACCTCCTGAAACCCTTCACCATATTCCTTGACCATCATTTTCCCTATCCTTTTATCCGTAGAGGAGTTCTCTTCGGGTTAAGTGGGCATGCCTGATACAAGTGGCCATATTCTTGGCATCGGCGACACCTAAAAGGTATGTGTTCATAATCTAAAGGTTGTTGCCACATCTCATTGTGGTATTCTAGTTTTATATAATCCGGGAGCGGCTCCGTGATATTCATGTAAACGCAGATCCGAGCATAGGAAGTATATCTACCTTTTCTCGTCGAATCTACCACTTTGACAAAGGTTCCGATAGAGTTACCGTTTCCTTCCAGGATTTCTGGATCCCAAAAATCCATTGGTAAGCCAAGCAGTCATACCCAGATTGGGGAAGCCAGGAGTTTTTCCTGATCTAGATTGTAACATTCCTCCCAATGCCTAATGAAGGGTCCTGCATTATTGAAAAAATACGGCCCATCTTCGAAAACCCCTCTCTTTGTCTTCCAGATTAGAGAAAATAATTGTGAAAAATCTTGCCCGAGCTTGAGATCGATGTGTCCTTTTTGCTGTCATCCTTGATGAATCCATTTTATTAGCCCTTTCTCTGTTGGCCATTCCCCGAAGAAATTGTAAATTAGGGCATGGTCCTTCATGTATTTTTGATATTCCTCCAGTTTGTTGTTCGGGATAACAAATATTGGTTTTTTGGCAGCTCTCAACAAGCATTTTCCTCCCAAGCCTGCTTGCCATTTGGCTCCCAAGACCGGTATTCCTTTTCCTCTTCCTCCTTTGCCACTAGTTGCTCCAAGCTGGCTCGATTCTCCTACTACAATGTTCCAATAGGAGTGGATCTCCCCCCCTTCCATTCCGCTCAATGCTCCATGGGTCAATTCTGTAGTCCTTCGTTCAGCTATACGCTCATAGGGATGTTAGCACAGAGCCATTGAAACCCTAGAAACCCCACCTGCTCACGCTCATTGCTTTCCCTCATGCCCAATTCGTTGCAATTTTAATTTTGATGTAATAATTCTATATAATTTGCATATGTTTTATTATTATATTTATATTATGTATTTATTTATGATTTTTATTTTAAAAATATATAAGAACTTAAAAATGGTATTAGTTTTTTCAAAAGTAGTACTATATAAAAAATATACAATTCGAATAAAGTATGTATATGAACATTGAACATAAATTCTAAGTGGGGTGTTTAAATTAAATTTTAATATAATATATAACATAATATTTCATTGGATTTTTGGATAGATATGTGATCATGTGCTTTGTTAAGATAACCTTTTCATGTGAAGTCACTGGTTCTAAGTTCCTACTCCATTGAGGTGATGTATTGGGACATGATGAAAATGCAGTCCCCCAAAACTTTAAGAAAAGCAAAACATTGAATATAAAACCAAATATTATTTGCAAATTACATATGTTTTATTATTATATTTAATATGTATTTTACTTCTAATTTTTTAAAAAGGATATGATAATAAATTTAAAATGGTATTACTATATATATATATATTTTAAGGTTGAAATCAATTTATTGGAACGTTTATAATATTTTAAATAGGGAAAAATTTTTATATAGTAAAATATTAATTTTGAAATTAAAAAAAAATTAAAAAATTTTTTTTAAAAAAAAAAATAAAAAATTAAAAATTAAAAAATTAAATTGTTAAATATGACTTGATTGGTATAATTATAATGGTAATTTTTATTTAAATAACATAAGATGCAAGAATTATCATTTTTTGTGATATTTATATATTACAAACAAAAAAACATTTTTTCTAAATATCACCACAAATTAAAACTTAATTTTTTGAAATATAAATTATTTAACAGAATTTTTCTAACCTCATAAAATCATTAAAATCATAATAATTTTGGTAATTTCTCTTATTACTTTTTAAATATAAAAATAAGATTTTTTTTATATTACATATTAATCATTATTATTTTTTATATACTTAACATTATATTTTAGATTTATATTTTTTTTTTTCTAAAAAAAAAAATAATAAATTAATTGCCTGAGTTGAGGCTTCTGTGATCCATATCAAGTTTATGAAAAAAATTCTTCGACGTAAATCACATGATCTTACATTTGCCGAGGCATTGTCATCAGGACAAGTTGAAGAATCAGATCTAGGCTGCATGTTAAATAGTTAGAGTAAGACCTCCAACGGCTATATTTGACTAGGCAACTGCTCAATTGACTAATGACCAACTAACAGAGAATCAAACTAACAACTAATCTTGACGTGGAAACAGATAGCCCAAGAGGACCAAGGAAAAGGAGAGCAATTTAATTAAAAATTAAAATAAGTTAAAGTTAAATTCACTATTACAAATTTGTTTTAATTTTAGAGTTTAATAAAAGGAAAATCCTATAGTTAGGATTGTTAAAAATAATTTAAGTTTAATATAATAAGATTTATCATTTTATTTTATTGTTTATTTATTTATTTAATTTGTTTAAAAAATAAAAAAATAAATATAATACAAAATATACGTAAATAAATAAATAGAATATAAAAAATATAAAAATAAAATAAATAAACTCCTATTGTTGAATTGTTATTAAGTTTTAATATAATGAGGATTTAATATTTTAAATTTTATATTAAAGAAAAATTAAATTCTACTCTTAGAAATTGTTTATTATAAGAGATTATATAGAATTTAGGTTTTACATTTTATTTAATTGTTAAAAAAAAACTATTTGAATATATATAAACAAACATTCAAAGAAGAACAAAGAACTATGGTAAAAGAGATAAGGTTAAAGGATAATAAGGGGAACCTAACACAAATAAGAAACCAAAAACAAGCAACGAAAAATAGGAGGGGGGAAGGGAAGAATACAACTAGTAATCCAGGGTTGTGACCCAACAACTACTGATCTTCCAACCATCCACTCTATTAAGATTGCCCAGCCTTTTTTCAATTTCAAGGGCTTCCCTAAATTTTCGGTGATCTGTGAAACCCTAGCAATAACACTGGCCTCCTCGATACAAACATGATGTCTGGTTTTCTGTGCATGCTTTGTAAGTGCGGAAAACTTGGTTCTCCTATGTTTAAGGTCAACTGCATGCTCACTAATCCTTTGATTAATATAGCGCCCAATTTCACCAATATAGGGGGTCCCATAGGAGCAAGGAATAATATAAACCCCCTTCATGTCCTTGGGGTCTATAGGATCCTTCACTGATTGGAGGGATCCTTCACTGATTATGATTGGAGGGATCCTTCACTGATTATGTTTGTATCGAGGAGGCCAGTGTTATTGCTAGGGTTTTGTAGTTCCATCACCGAAAATTTAGGGAAGCCCTTGAAATTGAAAAGAGGTGGAGCAATCTTAATAGAGAGGATGGCTAGAAGATCAGTAGTTGCTGGTCCCAGCCCTGGCTTCCTAGTCGTGTTCTTCCCTTCCCCCCTCCCGTTTTTTATTGCTTGTTTTTGGTTTCTTATTTGTTAAGTTCCCCTTGTTATCCTTTAACCTTATCTCTTTTACCATAGCTTTTTTCCTCTTTGAATGTTTGTTTATATATATTCAAATAGTTTGTTTTTTTTTTTAAATAATATTAAAATGTAATTTATTAATCTATAATAACAGTTTAAGAGTAATAATTTTTTCTGGAATATAAACTTAAATATATCTCTCATATATTAAACTTTAAAATAACATTCTAACATAAGAGTTTATTTATTTTATTTTATTTATTATTTATTTAGGATATTTTTATATTTATATTTTTTATTTATTTATTTATTTATTTATTTTTAACCAATTAATAAATAAATAAACAATTAAATAAAATAATATTATAAATTCTTATTATATTAAACCTAAATTTATTTATAACAATCCTAACCATAGGATTTTCTTTTTATTAAACTCTAAAACTAAAACAAATTTGTAATAGTGAATTTAACTTTAACTTATTTTAGTTTTTAATTAAATTGTTCTCCTTTCCCTTGGTCGCTTGGTCCTGTCTTGCTAGCCTTTTCCACCTCAAGATTCGCTGTTAGTTGGTCAATTGAGTCGTTGCATGGTCTGGTCAAATATAATAGCCTATATCTGATTCTTCAACTTGTCATGATGATGAACCCGTCAACAAATGTAAAACAATATCAAGTATTCTCATAAAATAAAATTAATTTATCAAAAAATATAAATCCATTTTAATAAGTCAATTTATTATAATAATAATATTACTATCATACTTTAATTAAAAAATTGATTTTATAGAAATATATTTTTAAGATCCTCATAGAGTTTCCAAGAAGTATGTAGCTTAATTATTCTTATAGAGACAAAGAATAAAATGCATATATGCATATATATAAAATTTTAATAATATATAATAATATAATAATGATGATGATAAGTGCTTAATATTCTTATAGAGACAAAAGAATGAAAATGCATATAGCATATAATAAAATAATATAATAATAATATAAATATTTTAAAATTCTTATAAATTTTATGTGAGAATATATAGCTTATAGATTTTATTTCTAAATATATAAAATATATTATAAAAATTAAAGCAAGATATTACTATTTTAAATAGAAAATATGACTAGCAATTGCACTAAATGTTATAAAGGAAAAGGCATAATTCAAGAAGAATCATCACATGTAAAAGATAATTGAATAATTCAAGAAGAACCATCACATGTAAAAGATAATTGAAGATCAAGACTAGTAAACGAGATGTCATTTAAACATAGAAGATGAATGATTTACAATATGCAAAATATTTTCCTCTCCCCTAATAGGCTCCTCTTCTTCCTTGCGTGTATCATATTTTCTTTTCATCATTCATCAGCTAATTGAAAAAAATCATTGTTTGGTCTTAGTTTCATCCTACACCTATAAGTTGTTGAAATCATAGCATTGACGTGAGCATGCGTTATACAATGTCATAATGTCATAATCCTAATCCCTTGTCATAATCCTAATCCCTGGTTCCAAACCCTTAATACAACTAAATGATTATCTCAGTTAATATATGCGGCCACTTACATACACTATTGTGTATGTTGTAAATAATTACCAGGCCATGGTGATGTAGAAATTTCACCTGTAGATCAAACTGGTAATGCAATGTAGTAAAGCAAAACACATGATCTGCTTCTACAAAACATTAAGCAGAAGCAAACTCGATTTCATGAGCAACATCAACCATAAACACATATAACTGATCAAGAGAAATAATCACACATAACACAGATATATCACTAGGGAAAGCACCAGCATAAAACCCCCAACACTGTATTATCAATCAAGTGGAAATCCTCTTCCGTTTACAAAAAATATCAACTCAAGAGCTATCCTGTACTTCCTGTAATCAAAAGATGAAGATGATAGACTCACTATGCCTAATATGTAGGCAACCATCCATCAATCCCCTATTTCCTTGCGCAATTTTGATTGGGGTCCAATTCATAACATATGAGCATTGGCCCCAAATCATACCTGCTGTCAACCATAGGTCCAACTGCGCAATCCTTGAGGACACTAGTTCCTCATGCATGCAAGGAATATTCCATGGGAAGATCCAAGCATCTGATAGTACATTGTTCCTCATCTGATCTCAACTGGGTCTCTGACAGAATTGACATGCAACAGTTATCCATGAGTGAATCCTCAGTTATCTAAAATAATAGTTATCACATGCATGCAAGCATTAACAAACTCTATTTTATTATTTTAACAACTTGCTAAAATAATCTAACTGGACTTGACTAGTAAGAGCTAAGTCAACTGATTCCCTCATTATAGAACTCATACTTATTCCCTCAATTAGTGGAGGAAATTAAGGATAAATTCCTCAATCAGTGGGGCAACTCATGTGCATGCTCACAAAGACTTCAAATTCGAATTTCCTTAACTAATTAACTCAACTGAATTAGTTAAATAATATTTCCAACAGCTGTTAAGACAAAGATTAATTTTACTTCCTATAGATAGACTAGGGACTGCTATAAAAAGGAAGGGGCCCAGAAATGCTATTTTTAGAGCTTTCTATTTTTAGTAGTTTCACCTCTCTCCCAAGGTGGCCAATGACCTCATTGGCCAAACTGCTATTTTTAGACATGCTATTTTTAGCACATTATAAATTTAGCATTTCTTGTTGCCCACTTTTCAACACTCCCTCTCAACAAGAAAGGGATTATCAGCAAGCCCGATCCTGTCTCTGTGGAACTCAAACTTTCCTTTTGACAATGCCTTTGTCAAACTATCTGCATCCTACTCCTCGGTCGAAATGTAGTGCAACGTCATGATCCTCTTGACCACACAATCCCGTAGATGATGATAGCGGATATCTATATGCTTAGACCTGTCATGAAGCATTGGATTCTCAGAGAGTTTAATGCAACTCTGAGTATCACAATATATCACTGTAGGACCCATCATCTGACCAAACAATCCCACTAGAATCTTCCGCATCCAGATGGCCTCACATGCAGCCTGACTAGCTGCCATGTACCCTGCCTCCGTTGTGCTAAGTGCAACTGATCTCTGTTTCCGGCTATACCAAGAAACTGCAGCTGACCTAAGGTTGAAGATCCCTCCAGAAGTGCTCTTCAAGTCTGATGGACTACCTGCCCAATCTGCATCTGTGATTCCTTGGAGCTTCACTCCATCTGTCCTCCTGTACCATAATCCATACTGTGTAGTTCCTCTAAGATATCTCAGCACATGCTTTGCTACCTTCCAAAATAACTTGGTTGGCTGAACCATAGCTTGACACAGTTGGTTCACTACAAAGCACAAATTCAGTCGTGTGTTCACCAAATACATGAGTGAACCCACAAGATGCCTGTAAACTGTAGCAGCTACTACCTTACCTGAAGTAGCATCCTCCTTCCTCTAGTTACCTGCTAGAGGAGTCTCCATGGGCTTGCACATCTCCATGTGGAAGCGCCTCAGTATCTCATTGGCATACTTGCACTAAGACACAAATACTTCCCCATCTCTCTACCACACCTCCATGCCTAGAAAGTAGTGCATGAGACCCATGTCCTTCATCTCAAACTCTCTTGCAAGATCCGCCTTGCGAGACTTGATCAACTGATCATCACCTGTCAAAATTAGATCATGGACATAAAGTACAATAATCAATAGCTTACCATCTACAATAATGTGGTAGAGGTTCGCATCCGCTTCACTCTTGGTGAAGCCCAACCCAGTGAAATAGCTATCGATCCTGGTATACCAAGCACGGGGTGCTTGCTTCAGCCGATATGATGCTCGCTTGAGCCGACACACATGTGACTCATGATCGACGGTCTCAAATCCCTCTAGCTGCTCTATGTATGCTCTTCCTCAATCTCCCCATTGAGGAATATTGTCTTCACATCCATCTGATGGATCTGCTAACCCATCTGTGCTGATAGTGCTAGAATTGATCTAATTGATGAGTACGTTGCAACAAGCGCAAAGGTCTCATCATAGTCAATCCCCTCAACCTGTGAGAAACCATGGGCAACAAACCTTGCCTTGTGTTTCCCAATACTACCATCAGCTACTTACTTTACCTTGTAAATCCTTCGGGAAGTAATCACTAACTTGTCCCCCAGTTTAGGAACAACATCCCATACACTGTTTCGCATGATAGAATCATACTCCTCTACCATCGCATCTACCCAAACTAGCTGTTGTACTTCCTCCTCAAAAGAAGAAGGCTCGTCCACTACACACTCCCCAACCAGGGCCATGTAGCTAGTGTATATATCAAGAGATATCCTCTATCTGCGTTGAGAGGATGGCTGCCCCACATTCTCTCTCGCATCCTGCATCAATCTGTCAGCTTCTCGTGAGCATTTCCTCCCCTCTCTGGAAGATTCTCCAATAGTGGTGATCTCCACAATTAGAATCTCTACATGCGGTTGCTCCGCATCATCGGGAAGCTCTTCCTCCTTAGGAACTAATAGTTCCTCATCATCACCATGCAACTTGAGCTTCCTCTCAAGTGATGCTCGCATGGCTCACTGCTCATTGAACTTCATATCCCTGCACACTACGGTCCTCTGACTGGTAGACAGAAACACATGATAGTAGTGAGGTGTATCAGTGTACCCCACAAGTACTCCCAACTCAGCTATTTTGTCTAGCTTCTTCTGAGCATCTTTGGTCACATGACAGAAGACTAGTGATCCAAATATGTGAAAGTGACTCACATCTGGTCTCTTCCCCGAAAAGGTCTCCATATGTGTCTTCATCCCCAAAATACGATGAGGACTTATGTTCTGAAGATATACTGTTGTATTGCATGCCTCAGCCCACAGATGAAGTGGTAGGCCTTGGTCATGCAACATCAATCGAGCTGCGCCCACAATAGATCTGTTCTTCCTTTTAGCCACCCCATTCTGTGGTGGGTTATGAGGTGCGGTGAGTTCCCGTTTAATTCCTTCTGAAGCAAAAAAGTCCTTAAACTGCTGGGAAATATACTCTCCACCGTTATCACTTCCCAAGGCATTTACTTTCATCCCTGATTCTTTCTCTACCAAAGCTTTGAACTCACAAAACTTCAAGAAGGTTTGATCCTTCTTTTGCATGAAGTAGATCCAACATCTACGAGAAAAATCATCAACAAAAATAACATAATACCTTTGCTTTCCGATGGAGGCTGTAGAGAAGGGCTCGCATACATCTGAATGAACTCGCTCCAGAACTGCTCTTGCTTTACCATCCCGATCATGAAAAGAAGATTTTGCATACTTACCCAAAGTGCAACCTTTGCATGTGCTCACTTGCTCCAGCTTGCACTTGGGTAATTCGATAGAAATTTGTTGCATGATCTTCAAGGCCCCATGATGCAAGTGGCCCAGTCTCCTATGCCATAACTCGCCAATATCTTGGCCATGCATCACCTCTGCTTTGGAACTCAAAGCAACACAGTCTTCTACCTGTAACTTATAGAGATTCTTAACTCGAATCCCTATCTGTTTAGTCTATCCAATGCCGATATGCCTTAGGAAAACTTTCCCAAACTAAAGACTACATCATAGCCTTTATCCTCAAGCATAGCAATAAACACAAGATACCTTTTCAGCCCTAGTACATACATAACATTAGAAAGAGAGAGGGGAGAACCATGCTCCCTCTGAAACACAACTGTACCTTCACCCGAGACACGGTACTTTCCGTCATCGCCCATCTCGATCCGTATCTGGAGATCCTTCTCCTCCAAAGTGCTGAAAATAGTCTTGTCACCTGACATGTGGAATGAAGCTCCACTGTCCAAGTACCAAACACATCCCATGCTGGATGAAACCATGCATAAAATAAGTGAGAAATCCACCTCAAATTGTGAATCTAGAGCATCACCATCAGATTCCTTGGAGGAACCTTTCTTGGACTTCTTCCTCTTTGGGCAACTAGTAGCATAATGACAATGAAAGCATCTCACCTTCGACTTGTCAAACTTCTTCCCTCCTTGAGAAGACTTGGATTAGGATGCCTTCCCTTTCCCTTTCTTAGCTTTAGATGCTAAAGCCAAGTTCTCTTCATCATCATTCTTTGATGAAGAAGCTCCATCCCTGGTGTTACGTTTGATCTCCTCTTGCATCAAATTCGACCACATTCGTTCCCAATCTGGCAGTTTGTCCCTTCCATTCACTGAGTCCTAGTAGCTATGCCAGCTCTTAGGAAGGCCAAGGAGTGCTAGACTCACCATATCATCATTAGCGGTAGTGATCCCTATGCTTGCAAGCTCATCTCTGCAGTTGGTGAGCTTGTTCAGGAATGTAGTGATCATATCGCCCTTCTCACACTTGATCTTTCGAAGCTTGTCCTTCAGTGCGATCTTCCTTTGATCACTACTATTTTGATATAAACCTTTCAATGTTTTCCACATTGAAAACAGAGTCTCCTTCCCATGGAGGCTCAAAACTATGTGATCTCGAACACCATCTAGGATGATTCTCCTAGCTCTAGCCATGTTCTTCTTCTAGTCTACAGCCTAAGTAGCATCAGTAGGCTTGGGGACATCTTGATCAATGAAGTCCTTAATGCCATTATCTTCCAATACTGCCTCCATGCGATCCTTCCAAGCTATGTAGTTTGAGCTACCATCAAGGGCATACTCAAGCCTCAACCCAGTGAAGGTCATATGGATGAAATCTGAACTGTGATCAGAACTAGATATCTATATCTCGAATAATAAACTTCAACTTTCTTTCTCTTGCTTGTATATTGTTCCTTGTTTGATTAACTGTGCTCTAATACCATGTAGAAATTTCACCTGTAGATCAAATTGGTAATGCAATGTACCAAAGAAAAACACATGATCTACTTCTGCAAAACATTAAGCGGAAGAAAAATCGATTTCATGAACAACATCAACCATAAACACATATAATTGATCAAGAGAAATAATCACACATAACACAGATATATCACTGGGGAAAGCACCAGCATAAAGCCCCCAACATTGTATTATCAATCAAGTGGAAATCCTCTTCTGTTTACAAAAAATATTAGCTCAAGAGCTATCCTGTACTTCCTGTAATCAAAAGATGAAGATGATAGACTCACCATGCCTCAATATGTAGGCAACCATCCATCAATCCCCCATTTCCTTGTGCAATTTTGATTGGGGTCCAATTCATAACATATGAGCATTGGCCCCAAATCATACCTGCTGTCAACCATAGGTCCAACTACGCAATCCTTGAGGACATTAGTTCCTCATGCATGCAAGGAATATTCCATGGGAAGATCCAAGCATCTGATAGTACATTGTCCCTCATCTGATCTCAACTGGGTCTCTGACAGAACTGGCATGCAATAGTTATCCATGAGTGAATCCTCAGTTATCTAAAATAATAGTTGTCACATGCATGCAAGCATTAACAAACTATATTTTATTATTTTAACAACTTGTTAAAATAATCTAACTGGACTTGACTAGTAAGAACTAAGTCAACTAATTCTCTCATTATAGAACTCAAACTTATTCCCTCAATCAGTGGAGGAAATTAAGGATAAATTCCTCAATCAGTGGGACCACTCATGTGCATTCTCACAAAGACTTCAAATTCAAATTTCCTTAACTAATTAACTCAACTAAATTATTTAATTAATATTTCCAACTGCTATTAAGACAAGATTAATTCTACTTCCTATAGATAGACTAGGGGCTGCTATGAATAGGAAGGGACCCAGAAATGCTATTTTTAGAACTTTCTATTTTTTAGCAGTTTCACCTCTCACCCAAGGTGGCCAATGACCTCACTGGCCAAACTGCTATTTTTAGGAATGCTATTTTTTGACATATTATTTTTAGCACATTCTAAATTTAACATTTCTTGTTGCCCACTTTTCAATAGGTGAATGTTCTATGTGAATACCTTGTCTAGTGGATAACTCCTCTAAGGATTCTTTTTCTTTGATATAATGGGGATCTTTCCTTCTAAGTATGGTGTAGTGCTTTTCGTGGAAAAATCCTCTTAAGAAATACTCAGATCAATGTTATGCCTTGTGTCATTATTAGTCTTACACCTTGTGTCATGATTAGTCTTATAGGATTGCTCTAACACTCTATAATGCTTCTTAATTAAATTGGTACTCCTATCATCGGGGGGGGGGCAATGTAAAATTAGTTTTTTTCCTTCAATCCATGAGTGCTCTAGTTGCACTATCATATGCCCAAATTAAACCACAGTGATACATACCCAAATTTAAATCTTCATATAATTTGTTTCTCCCTATTATGACCAACTCAAGCTCAATCAAATCCTTTATTCTTTCTTCCTATTAGCATTGCTTAAATAAATTATCTACTTAGTAGTGTCTAATATATTTTCACAAGCATTTACAAAGGGGTTGGGGCATATATTATGCATAAAAATATATTTATATGTTATATAATATCTCCACCCACCCCAACCTCATCTATTGCATTATAAATCTATTATAAATCAAGGTTCTTTCATCCCATCTATAAGTTCATATATCCTTTGAATCAATAATCACATCCACTGATTCAATGTTGTGTTGAAGTCAACGATCCAAAGGATGTGTCTTTGCCTCTATAATAATTCCTTCATATCCAATGATTCAATGTTGTGTTGAAGTCAAGGATCCAAAGGATGTGTAGTTGCCTCTACAATAATTCCTTCACATATGTAAGAAAATATAGCAGAGAAAAAAATCCATAAAACGTTTGGATGTATCAAGGAATCTATCTTTGAATGCCCTTATGATCTTAGCAATATCACCTTCCCTCTATAGAAGCCCCATTAACATTGATACATCTCTTTGTGTAATAACCTTCTATAGTGCAATATGAAATGTTATATGATTTTATTTTTATTTTATGTATTTTGACTAAGTTAAAATATAAAACTTCAGTCCATGACTGCTTTAGATTTCAATAATGTTTTTATCAATCTTTTGTATGTAAAATAAAAAGGGGTTAAAAAAACATGGAAAACAATTAAAAATCAAATTCGAGTAACATCTTTGTCCACCTTTCACAGGTAACGAAAAAAGTGGTTAAAAAGGGGGAAAAACCTTTCAAAGTGGTCAAGAAAAGTAGAACTCACCCAAAAAAAACCTCATATTTTTTTTATATTAAAATACCAAGACAATCAAGAATTTACCTGTATTCATTATTTTCAGTGCACTTAGTTATTATTTGCATTTCAATTACTTTCGGTGCACTTAGTTATTATTTGCATTTGCATTTCAATTACTTTAGGTGCACTTAGTTATTATTTGCATTTCAATGTTTTCTGCACGGCCTTTTTTTATAAGACATTTCATATATAAAGAGGATAGAATCATATTTTTATTCAAGTTTTGATATGCAAAAATATATCAAGGAATCATCTTTGGATGTATCAAGGAATCTATCTTTGGATGCCCTTATGATCTTAGCAATATCACCTTCCCTCTATAGAAACCCCATTAACATTGATACATCTCTTTGTGTAACAACCTTCTATAGTGCAATATGAAATATTATATGATTAAAGGACATTTTAACATTGTACAATTTTAATGATAATTTAAAACAAAATTCTCCTCTTGACATCATAAGCAACAAATAGAGAACTTAAATTCATATGATACAAAAAATAAAAATTAATTATTTTTAAAAAATTAATTTCAAGATTATTGAATTTTTTGAAAGGGCATCATATTCTTTTTTTTAATTTTTATATAATCACTAATTGTTGAAAATCCAAATTTCTTTTTTAATTTATTTCATTTCATTTTTTTCCATTTTCTTTTCATAAATATATTTTTTCCATTTTCCTTTCCCAAATCTATTACTTAGGTTAGTAATATAAATCTATCTAAAATTTAAATTTGAAACTTGTTAACAAGTTGTGAATTTGGAAGTTGTATATATCTACTTTCATTAAGTTCATCTCAATTACAAATATATTATGAATTAAAAATGTCCTTAAACCTTTTTAATATTACACAAACTAGAAACAAAAAATAATTTTTATTTGATGAATTATACTTTTTATAACAATATTTGATGAACATAAAACAACAAAAAGTTGGAAGATTTATGATTTGCTATAGGTTATTAAAAACCAATATTTGATGAACATAAAACAACAAAAAGTTTGAAAGATTTATGATTTGCTATACATTTTTAGAACCTTAACAGAAACATAGTTTTATTAAATTATACTTAATTTATACTAGTTTGGAGGCTTCTCATGTGCTATATATTATTAGAACCTTAACATAATAAAAGTACCAAAGAAATTTGAAGGCTTATTGACATGTTCCACAACCTTGGAACCTTGTTAATTTGCATATGATAAGGTGTAATTCTTATCTTGTAATGTAAAATTGATTTCACCCAGTATGTATATTTGCAATTGTAAAATTGATTTCACCTAGTATGTATATTTACAATTTTAAATGAACAAATATTGGTTTATTTTTATTTTTATTTTATGTAATTTGACTAAGTAAAAAATGTAAAATTTCTACATAACAATATAAGAGAGTCACCTAGTATGTATATTTACAACAGTAAAATTGATTTCACCTAATATGTATATTTGCAATTTTAAATGAATAAATATTGGTTTATTTTTATTTTTATTTTATGTAATTTGACTAAGTCAAAAATGTAAAATTTCTACATAACAATATAAGAGAGTCACCTAGTATGTATATTTGCACTTTTAAATGAATACATATTAGTTTATTTTTATTTTTATTTTATGTAATTTGACTAATAAAAATATTAGTTTATTTTTATTTTTATTTTATGTAATTTGACTAATAAAAATATTAGTTTATTTTTATTTTAAGAGAGTCACCTAGTATGTATATTTACAACAGTAAAATTGATTTCACCTAATATGTATATTTGCAATTTTAAATGAATAAATATTGGTTTATTTTTATTTTTATTTTATGTAATTTGACTAAGTCAAAAATGTAAAATTTCTACATAACAATATAAGAGAGTCACCTAGTATGTATATTTGCAATTTTAAATGAATAAATATTAGTTTATTTTTATTTTTACCTTATGTAATTTGAGTAAGTCAAAATGTAAAACTTCATACATACCCAAATTTAAATCTTCATATAATTTGTTTCTCCCTATTATGACCAACTGAAGCTCACTTAAATCCTTTATTCTTTCTTCCTATTAGCATTGCTTAAATAAATTATCTACTTAGTAGTGTCTAATTTATTTTCACAAGCATTTATAAATCCTTTGAACCAATAATATGGTCATATATATTGATTCAATGTTGTGTTGAAGTCAAGAATCCAAAGGATGTGTTGTTGCCTCTATAATAATTCCTTTATAATTCCTTCACATCCATTGATTCAATGTTGTGTTGAAGTCAAGGATCCAAAGGATGTGTCGTTGCCTCTACAATAATTCCTTCACACATGTAAAGAAAATATAATAGAGGAAAAAATCCATAAAACGTTTGGATGTATCAAGGAATCTATCTTTGAATGCCCTTATGATCTTAGCAATATCTGTTGACACCTAATCATCAGGATTGGGTGAATATAATTAATGTAAATAAATAATAAGAAATATGAACAGTCATCGGGAGATGAAGTGAACAGTCTCTCCCTCATGTATATAATAAAGACCAACCTGAAGGAATAACATACGAATCAATTTGTTTTGAGGAGTTACTGCCTGGCCTGACATGGTATTAGAGCCAGCTCCCAAAATTAGTTGTAACTCCCTTCCACTAGTTTCTTGCAGTCTGTCCACTGCCCCCTATGGAGTCTGTCTATTGTGCTCTCTGTCCCCTCCACAGTCGCTGCCACTGTCTAACACATAATCATTGTCTGTGTGTCTTCGTGGCTTCTAGAATTGAATGTGAGTTTTTTTTTTTTTTTTCTTGCTGCAGAAACCATTCTGCCCTTTGTTTTTTTTTCAGTTACCCATGCCATATTGATCCACAACTACTCTGCATTGAATGATATTGTGGTGAACCCATGAACAAATCCTACAATTTTTTAATAACTGTGAACTGGTATGCTGCGTATGGCAATATTGTTGAATACAGTTCCTGGAGGTCGATAAGAGAGAGGGATGGCTTGACTGTTTTTGCAAATCCATTGCAATGGCCTCAACAGAATCAAGGCCAGCTTCTTGGGTCGCATAGAGGCTTCTATTGGTGTCGCAATAGAGGTGGCTATCGTCTCCTTTATGGACATGAAGACGGCCCAATTCGAGCTTTCCATCCTTAATAGAGGTATTAATGTCCCTCACTGCTTCGTGCAACTTCTTGCCGCCGAGGTATTTGCTGAAGGAATTCTTGATACTGTCCTGCGTGAAATGCAAATCTTGGTCTTTCGAAGTTGAGGCCTGAGTGTTTTTGAAACCTTAGCTACGCTACGACAAAAGCCAGGTTTTCACTTACATGGGTGGAGAGCTTAGCCTCACTGCCTTCAAACTCAAAGTCCAGCGGCAGCCAAGTCTGCTTCAAGGATTCTGGTCACCGGTTTGGGTATTCAATGCTCTCCAGCATAGAAATTGGAACGAGGAACACTATGTTTGCTGCTCTTGCTCTTGCATATGAAGGAACGAGGAACTATTTGGTGGCTGCATGATATGGTTGATTTTTTTTTTAAATAAAAAAAAATTGTATGTGCATTGCTATCCAAGTCTGAAGTCTGTCGACCGCTACCTATATATTCAATGTTGTCTTGGTGTTGTACGTTGAACGCTGCATATATATTGAACACTGCATATATGTTGGACGCTGCATTATATTGAATGATGCCCGACTTGTGTATGTATTGAAGTTTTTTGGCATATAAAATCGTTAAATGCCATATTTTAAATAGAGTTTTTTAAAACGAGGACGTGGGTCAAAGCACTGTGGCATGAAGTGTTGAATGCATTGTGCAGTTTTGTGTATTTACAGTCTTGGGTATTGACATTTGCTGTTGAGTTTAATTGTTGTCCAGTCATATTAGAATTATATTTTTTTCCCATTAAGAGTAAAATTTTGCAGCAGAAGTTTTTTGTTACAGTATGCATTCAATCATATCCATTGTGGGAATAGTTCTCACTGGCAAAGAGAACTATCCTGAGTGGTCCCGGATGATAAAACACACCCCCATTTTCAATGAGTTGTGGAAAGGAGTCTGCATTGGAGACAGAGACAAACAGCCAGAACAACCTACATCATACAAAGAGCTCGCCATTTGGAAAAACAAGAATAGCAAAGCCTATGCATTAATTGCAACATCTGTAAGTGAAGAGGTGAGTCGCCATATTACGCCATTTTCAACTGCTTTCGAAGCCTTACAAAAGCTAAAAGAACTCTATGACCCACATTCTGCACTTGAAGTTGTTCAACTCATGATTAAAATCTTCACTCTTGAACTGCAAAATAATGATCCTCTTGCTCTTGCATCTGAAGTAAAGTCTATAATGTATGATATCCAAGCAACTAAAATTGATTTGGATATTCCTCTTATTGCTTTTCTCAAGGCACTTTATCCTACTTACTCCAATTATCTTGAGTCATTGTAAGCAAATGGAAATCTTAAAGACATTACCTTTGACTCTCTTGTGAAAAAATTTGCTGAAAGAGAAAAAGCCTCTGGAAAGAAGACAACCTCTGAATCTTCTGAAGAGGCTGTGTGCCTTGCTCATAAAGAAAAGCATCTTGCTCAAGATTCTTCAAGAGGAAGAGGTGGTAGAAGAGGAAGAGGAAGATATTTCATATGCGGGGGGGCAGACACTCAAGGAGAAAGGCAGATTTGCACTGCATACGCTGTGAAAGAAATGGATCACATGATGCCTCTACATGCAAGTTACCATGAGACAAAATTGAGCAGCAAATAAACCAACAAAAAGGTAAAACTGATGATACAGACAAAGGTAAAGCACCTGAATCTGCTCACTATGTTGTGGCAAAATGTAATATTGGAGTAAATGAAGATTTATTTAACGCTTCATTTGCTTCTTGGAAAAATGATTGGTTGCTTGATTCAGGAGCAACTTGCCACATGACTCATAGAAAAGATTTTTTTGAAGAATTTACTGACAATGTTGATGGAGCAGTATACTTTGCAGATCAGTCAAAAATCAAGCCATCAGGGCTTGGCACAATCAGGGTTAAACTGCTTGGTCTTCCAGACTTTCTTCTGCATCATGTTCTATATCTCCCACAGCTCAAGAGAAACTTACTGTCCTTGGTCCACATTCGCCAGCAAGGTCACTCCATTCATATGTTTGATGGCAAACTTGAGGTAAGAAAAGCCTCTGACCATTCACTTCTCATGAGGGGAATAGAAGAAGAAAGGCTTCTCAAGTTGCAAGGAACCTCTGCTCGTGCACAACATTTCTCATACAATTCTCATTATGAAGAGGGTACACTTCCATCAAGTTTATTATGGCATGCTAGATTTGGACATTTGAACTATGATAGCCTCCGCTTGTTGAAGAAAAATGGTGTTGTTGGTTTGCCTACAATTCTTAGGAAACTTAAGCAATGTGATGCTTGCATTCTAGGAAAGCATAACAAACAGTCTTTTATGATTCACATTCAAGAGCACATAGAAAACTTGAGCTCATTCATTTCAAATTTATGTGGTCCCATGCCTGTTCCTTCCGCAAATGGAAATAAATATATGATGACATTTATTGATGACTACACCAGAATGTGTTGGTTTGTTTATTGAAGAACAAATTTGATGCTTTTCAAACATTCAAGAACTTTCATAAATGGATTGAAAATGTTGCACAATCTCATATTGGGTCTATTCGCACTTATAATGGAAAATAATACACATCAAATGAATTTGACAACTATTTTCGCCAACATGGGAACAAACATCAAACAATTGTGCCTTATAATCCCCAACAGAATGGTGTAGCTGAAAGAATGAATATGACAATCTTAAATATGGTACAATCCATGCTCTTCTTAAAAAATGTAAAGATAATGTTTTGGGTTGATGCTGTTCTATGTGCTGCATATATAAAGAATAGATGTCCATTTAATGCTATTAGAAACAAGACTCCATATGAAATGTGGTATGGACATGTTCCTTCGGTAAAGCATTTCAGGATCTTTGATTCCACCTGTTATGCCTTGATACCAAAGGTACATAGAAACAAACTTGGTGCTAGAAGTCGTAAATGTATCTTCTTGGGGTATTCAAACACCTCCAAAGCATATCGTCTCTATGATGAAATAAATAAAAAGTTTGTTGTATATAGAGATGTTATTTTTCTTGAATTATCCAAAACTGACAATGTTGTTGAGCGACAACTTGATCGCTTGGATAGATTCGCAAAAGAAAAATCATTTTAAGAATTTGATAATTAGATTCAACATCTTGAAGGGGGGTTTCCTATACTAGATCAACATGTGGAATCTTCTTCTGTTAATTTATGGTATGTTCTATGCTTATAACAGTTTACTTCTTTTCCTTATTATATTCCACAGATTAGCAACCACATATATATAAAGTAAAGTGCAGATAGAACATTAAACGATTGACAAAAAACAAGCCAAGACAAGAGACACAAGATGTGGTGGCTAGCCAGGGACAAACCCCACAATGTGTGGGGA
>APFE031361405.1:3605-20375 GCA_000404065.3 Pinus taeda | reverse complement strand
TACAGAACCAAGTATGGACCAGATGGGAAAGTTGATAAACATAAAGCTCGTCTTGTTGCTAAGGGCTTTTCACAGGTTGAAGGCATTGACTACACTGACACCTTCTCCCTGTTGCCAAAATGAACTCTATCCGCCTTGTTCTTTCCCTTGCTGCCTCTTTAAAATGGGAAGTCCATCAGATGGATGTTAAATCTGCCTTCTTGCATGGGGACTTGCATGAAGAAATCTATATGGAACAACCCATTGGCTTCATCCAAACAGACTCCAGCCTTGTATGTCGACTTAAGAATTCTCTTTATGGTCTCAAGCAACTCCTCGGGCTTGGTATGCCAAAATGGATAGCTTTCTTTTAGAATCTGGCTTTTCTAGGTGTTATTCTGACAATACTGTCTACACCAAGAAAGTGGGCAACTCTCTTATCATCCTTGTTCTTTATGTTGATGATCTTATTCTTACTGGTAGTGATCCCAACCTTATAAACCATGTGAAGTCCAGCCTTAAAAAGAAATTTGAAATGACAGACTTAGGACACTTACACTATTTTCTCGGTCTTCAAGTCTTGCAATCCAAGGAGGGTATTTCCCTTTCCCAGTCCAAGTATGCTTGTGATATTCTTCGTCATTTTCACATGGAAGATTGTAAGCCAGCTCCTTCTCCCTTTCAGTCTGGAGTCAAACTTTCAGTCTCTTGTACTTCTCTTGAAGTTGATGCTACCCTATACCGTCAACTTGTAGGAAAACTCTTGTATTTAACCCATACTCGTCCTGACCTTTCCTTTGTTGTTGGCCTTGTTGCTCGTTTTATGCAAAACCCCCGTGAAAGTCATTGGAAAGCAGCTAAAAGAATACTTCGTTATGTTCGAGGTACAGTACAGTTTGGGATTCATTACAGTGCCAAAGCAGCTCCTCTATTAGTTGGTTTCACTGATTCTGATTGGGCTGGTGACCCTGATGATCGGAAGTCTACTGCCGGTTATGTCTTCACTCTTGGTTCAGGACCTATTACATGGGCTTGTAAGAAACAGGCTGCCATTTCTCTTTCGTCAGCAGAAGCAGAGTATCGTGGTGCCGTGGAAGCTAGTAAGGAAGCCTTGTGGCTTCGTCAGATCCTATCAGAATTTGGCTTTGAGCAGCAGCATCCGACTACACTTTGGTGTGATAATCAAAGTGCCATTCAGCTTTGCAAAGATCCAGTTCAGCATCAGCGCAGCAAACACATTGAACTTCACATGCACTTCATCAGAAAGCTCATTCATGACCATGTTCTTGAAGTGCAATATTGTTCAACAGATGATCAGGTTGCAGACATCTTCACAAAGGCTCTCACAGAGGCGAAGTTCACTAAACTTCGATATATGCTTGCAGTTCAGGAAGTTGTCACTAAGGGGGGATAGGCTCTAGCGCCTCCTTCCTTCTCCTATTGTGTCATATTTGTAAATCCTTCAATCCTATCCCAAGTTGTTCTTAAGGGGGGATGTTAGGATATTCCGACACATAGGAATAGTTAAGTTTAACTTGGTCTAGTATAGAGTTAGGTATAGAGTTAGGTAAAGTGTGTTTCTTTACCGTTGTACATTTTGTAACTTACAATCCGACGGTCACGATATGTAGTGATCCGACGGTTCATTCTCTCCTCGGTATTACCGACACTTGATCCGTGGCTTAACACCTGATTGGTCCATGAATTCTATTAAAGCGCATGGAGGGTCATTTGTAGGTTAACCGTGCATGAGAGAAGCTTATGTAAATTTTCATTCTTTTATTAATAAATTGCCTGTAGTAGCCACGTTGGCGCAGGCCGTGGACTGTTTCCCTCTCTGAGGGTTTTAACCACGTCAAAATACTGGTGTATTGATCTGTGATCTGTTTGTGAGCGGTGTCCTTTTGGTGTTCTGTCTGAGGAACTTACCCTGTAAATTCCTACATAATGTACATTTTTTGCTTTTTTATTCACTCTCTTGAAGGTGCTCTTAGTGGAGGATATGCCCTAAATATATTATCGTTGAGCTATTGTTTTAAAATATTTTGCTATGAAAGCCTTACACTAAATTTGGTGATCTCTTTCCATATCTATTCTGTTTATTTTCTCCTAAACTTGTTTATGTTGAAATCTCTTTGTGTGAATTATAATTTTATTCTTATTTCCTCATTTGATTTAATATCCCTTTTTTTATTATTGGATTTACAATTTTACTCAGAAGGCATATATGATCTCGTGAACAAGAAATATATAAGAAGTGTAGTTTAGATTACCCTATATATGGTTAGTATGATTCTCCCCTTAATTTTATTTATTTCCCCTGTCATTTCTTTTTGTAGGTTGATCCATGGGGGATTTTAATATTGAATCTCATGGTTTACATAATAATTCATAACATGATGATTTCTAGTTGCACTACCCCCTGTCCATTTATTTTCCCCATTGTTGAAAGGGGAAATTTGCTCCTAAAATTTTTGTAATTGTGCATTCTTATTAGATTGATGAGTGGGAAAATATCCTTGATACTTTTCATATCACAATATTTCCTATAAACATTTTTTTTGCACTAGGACTATTGTTTTGACCTATCCTTGGATTATTATTATTATTTCATATACATGTAGAGATAATTAAAAATCAATTTTGATTACAAATTATAATATATGTAGCGTCCTTCATTTGCAATGTGTATATTTGGGAATTTTTGAGTCAAAGTGCATATTGTTTGGCCACTTATATGCCATAGAAAAATCAAATTATATTTTGTAAGCATCTCTACATATTTTAGTTCTCAATATTATTTTTGTTTTATAAATGAACCGAGTCTTTGGGGAAACTGGGCTTCTAGAAAATAATGGATATTTGGGATTTGGAGCTAGAGAATCTATGTAGATTTTCATTGTTTTATTATAAGTACAAAATAAAAGGAAATGACGTAGAAATGACTAAAACTGGAGAAACACTATAAGAAAAGAGTTCTTTTGGATTGGGTTTTATAAGATGAGGCTTCTCATGTATGCATTTGGAATATTTGCAATAAGAATAATATTTTAATAAATGAGATTTAAAGTTGTCATTTCATGTGTATAATGTTAATTGTTTCTAGTCTCTATACATTGAATTTCTCTGCACATTGTTGTGAAAAGTTAGACATCTTTGTAAAAATACCTTAAGAATTGTGTCTAACATATTGTTTGATCTGTAAACCACCGTGGATATTACATTGGATAGTTTGTCAAAATAGATTCGATAATATTATACACCATTACAGTTTTATTTAATTTCTAGATCTGTAAAATTAACTATAATTAATGCATGCATGTAAAAGTAAATCAAGCAGAAAAGTAGAGAATGACAAAATAAACCCACACACACACATAATACACAAGGTATGCTATCTGGGAAACCCTTTCGGGAGAAAACCCAACTGGAAGGTGAGGCCGCTTCGCTCTCTTTCTCTGTCTGGAAATATGGTTGCATATACAAATAATTAATTAAGAAGGTTTTCAATGATACTCACATCAAAATTCATTTGTCAACGCGTTTCGAACCAACAAGTGTGGTTCATCGTCAGGACAAGATGATGATGATGATGATGATGATGATAATACTAATAATAAAAACAATAATAAATAAATTTAACAAAAAAACTAATTAATTATTAATTAACTAATTAATATTATTTTCCGTGTCTCTTGGCCCAGTCAAATGTAGTCGTTGCCTAGTCCTTTCCTTGGTCAATTATAGTCGTTTTGTTTTTTAGCCGTTAAATGATGGATCTCTCTATTTAACTTGTTGCCATGAGCTAGTTCTTCATCTTGTCCTGACGATGAACCACAGTTGCTGGTTCAAAATGCGTTGATAAATGAATTTTTGATGTTATTATCGCCGAAAACCTTCTTAATTAAATTGATATGAATCACAGAAGCCTAAATTCAATAATAACAAAGAAGTAATGTCTGTGGTCCATGGGCTGTTATAGTGCACAAATCCTCTCTGCATTCTCTACCTCCTATCTCTCCTAGCTATCTTTGCTCAACTATGGAACAAAATGCTCTCGAAATAATGGAATGCCTCTTCCTCCTAGTGGCACGGTTATGACACAGCTCGATAGCCTACTAGTGGTTAAGTTTCACTACATCAACTCTTAACTAGAGTTACAAAATAGACTTTTCTAGAGTCATTTACATCAAAAACATGTGGCTAGCCCCTTTTCCATGAATAATGGGGTCCGACGCGGCATCCTCCCTAACAATAGGTGTGAAAACATGAAGGTCAACTTCTGAGTGGCATAACATTTGCGTACTGACTCTGATTGGCGTAATTATGCTTGGTTGGAAATATTTATGTGTGTAGAATAGCATGAAAAGGTGTTGTGCCTAAGTGGCAAAGTGTTACCCCCCAAAAAAATTCCTTTGATGCCTCAAAACGCCCCCAAAATTTTTCAGACCTTGTTTCGCCAAACTGGGTTCTGCCAGTAAAAACAGTCTCGTGAGATGACTCCTTCCACTTTTCCACTCCAAATGCATCAAGATGGATGGAAAAAATATAATGATCCAATTCGGATCACACCTCCCCATTTTGGGAGGATTTTGGTCCCTAAAAGCTTTTACTGAATGAGGTGTGGAAATGTTTCCTCCACTTTCTCTTTGGTGTAGCATTTAGCTTTGCCTAGAAGTTGTCCCTTCAACCCAATCTGCCAAAGGTCTTGTTTACCTTCTCTTGTAGTTCTAGACCTCTTCTACAAAATTGTATCTTCTGTCAGCTTTGTCTGAGCGTCTGGTGCCAAATCTTCCATAGAAGGTAGGAAATGTTCCTCTTCCTGATCTAGCATAGAAGGCTCATAGAGTTTCAAATTATATACATTTAAAACTGAGTAAATGTGCATATATGGTGGTAAAATGACTTGATAGGCATTATCACCCACCTTTTCCAATAGCTCAAAGGGGCCATACCTTAGAGCCTTGATTTTCTTACCAGACCCCTGCAGTCTCTCCTTGTTCAGCTGTAGCCATACTATGTCTCCCAACTTGAATGATTTCTCCGTTCTGTGTTGATCATGCCTAGCCTTATAATTCACCTGCAACTTTTGTAGTGTTTACTATACCTGTAGATGGATCTTCCTGATCTTCTCTATAAATTTTTCAGCCCTCAAAGAATCTCCTGTAAGGTCTTCCTTCACTCCTCCTTGCTGCCCATATGAAATAGCCAAAAGTGAAGGTGGAAAATAGCCAGAACAAGTTTCAAATGGGGACTTTCTTGTAGAAGTGTGGACTGCTCTATTATAAGAATGTTGTATATATACCAGATTTTCATCTCAAATTTTTGGATGCTTCTGGTTGTAACCCCTCAGAAGCTGCACCAAAGTCCTATTGACTACTTTTGTCTGCCCATCTATTTGTGGACAGAATGTTGTAGATCTCTTCAACTTGGTCTCCATCTTCTCCCACAATGTAGTCCATAATGCACTGAGAAATCTTGTATCCCTGTCTAAAATGATGCTCCTTGGTATCCCAAAGTGTACCCAGACCTGTCCAAAGAACAAGTTTGTTGCTTCTTGTCCAATGGTGGTATTTTTACAGGGCATCAGAACACACATCTTGTGGAACCTGTCAACCACCATGAACAGGTACTCATGTCCCTTCCTAGTTGTCGGTAAAGCTCCCACAAATTCCATGGAAATGCTTTCCCAAGGACAAGTAGGTACATGTAAGGGATGATATAGACCCTGTTTCCTGTTGCTAGGCTTGGTGGTACAATAAAAAATTCATCCTCTTATGAACCTAGCTACCTGCTCTTGCATCTTGGGACAATACACATACCTCTACAAGCTAGCCATGGTCTTCCCTACACCAAAGTTCCCTACAACCTTGGAGGTGTGAGCCTCTCTAATCAGCTGCAAAGTCTTACCTTTAGGAACACATAGCTTATCCAACATGTAGAGTAACCAATCCTAGAGATGGTAGTCAATAGGTTTGTTGCCATCATGCACATGACTCCAACTCTGCAACTGCTGATACCTCCTTGAAGTCCTCATCTTCTTAATATGCCTCTCTGTATGCATCATGGGTGAATGGCTCCATGTGCATATGAGTCCCCAAAGTTGTAATCTTTGATGTGGGTTTCCTTGAAAGCATATCAGCCAAGTTGTTTGTGCTTCCCTTCTTATACTTGATTACCAAATGAAACTACTGTAAAAACCCCATCCACTTGTAATGCCTAGTCTGTTGTCGCTTACTCTAGGCTTGCAAGTATTGTAACGACTAGTGATTTGTGTGGATTATTGTCTCCTTTAAAATTAGATAGTTCTTCCACTTCCTCACAACTTTCACAATGGCATAGAGATGCTTATCATAGGTAGGGTAGTTAAGAACCGGCCCATGAAATACTCCATAATTGTAGCAAATGGGCCTTCCTCCTTGTATCAAGACAACTCCCATAGCAGACCCACTTGCATCTGTCTCCACTTCAAAGGGCTCATGCAAGTTTGGTAATGTTAGAACTGGTGTTTCACTAATCTTGTTCTTTAAATCATCAAAAGCCTTCTATTGCCCTTTTCCCTACTAGAAACTCTTGCCACTTGTTGTCATGGCGTGGAGTGGTGTTGCTACCACTGAAAACGAGGCTATGAATTTCCTCAGGTACTATGATACTCCATCGAAACTCCTAACCTTAGTAACATTAGTAGGCACCTGTCATTTCATGATGGCCTCCATATTGGAAGGATCTATCTTCAATTATCCTCCACCAGTTGCATATCCCAAATACACCAAGGGCTTCTACACAAACTCACCCTTCTTGATATTTTCTAGAAGCTGGTGCTTCTTCAATGTTTCCAGCACCTACGTCAAATGTGAAATATTCTCCTCCCGGGTAGCACTATATACTAGTATATCATCCAAGTAGATAATAAAAAATGAATCTATAAAAGGGTGCAATACATCATTCATTAATCTCATAAATGTAATTGGTGCATTACATAGGCCAAAATGCATAACTAACCACTCATACAAACCTTGCCTGGTTTTGAAGGTCGTCTTCCATGTATCTTCTTATTTGACTCGAACTTGGTGATATCCAGACTTCAAGTCTAGCTTGGTGAAATACTTTTATTGCTGCAACTGATCTAGAAAATCGTCTACACTAAGCAGGGGGTATTTGTTCTTGAACATGATTTTATTCAACGCCCTGTAATCTATACACATCCTCCAAGTCCCATCCTTCTTTGGAAAATTTATGGTGGGTGACCCACATGGTGATGTACTCAGTCGAATGACACCCTATTCCAACAGTTGCTGCAATTTTTTCTTCACCTCACTTAACACATATTTCATTAAAATTCGAAACATTTTATTACAAGGGTATCACTAAAATTGAGTTTTTTTTAGTTATTTTAAAATTCCAGATCCACTATTTAATTCCAAATTTAATGAAATATGTGTTACTTGCTTCTATAACAGACTGCCTGTAAAGCCCAATATTTGGCAATGGGGAGCCTGGCAATATATGTATCTTGTGCTCCACTTCTCTCTTAGAGGGTAACCCTTTAGGCTCTCGAAACACGTCCTTGTATGCCCATAACAACTCCTCCAATTGTTGTTTTTGTTTCTTAGTACACCCCTCTAGGGATTCCTTGCCTCTTATTGACTCCTTTACAGACTGACCTTCTCTTAAAAGTAATCAAACATAATTCTTGTTGGAACTGATAAATTTTTTGGCCTGGTTTCCACTTACTAGTGAAATTTTCTACTTGCCTTTGTGTGCATTGATGATAAATGATTTTCCATCCTTGATGATTCGGTACTGGTTAGCTCTCCTCATGAATATTCCTTCACACATGTACATGTATGGACTCCCAAGCACGGCTCCACATACATCAAGTGGAACCACTGTTGGGTTGTGTTAAATTATTTCCATGATTACCCCATGCACGGGGGGATTGGAAGCTCCTTCTATACGTTGCGTCAGGTGATTTCCCCCACTGTCGGGGAGAATGCACGGGTGCAGTAGCCCCCCTGCACGTGGTCTAGGACAACACTCTGGGAAATTTTTTTTGACCCTATATTAGGTGGGCAGACCTACCTATGGTTTTTTGATGGATTTCACACATGGTTTTGGGCATGATGCCTTTCTGTCCATGGTATTTTGTAGACCTGACCAAGGGAACTACGATTATGTTCTAATCCAGGGTTAATGGATTGGGGTTTATGGATGCTTCGACATGTATATATATGTATTGTAAAAATGAAATGAATATAATGAAAAATCAATTTGGTAGTCCTGGTTTTGGGAACCAGGGTAAAATCTCTGTGTATATATGTTTTACATTTTAGGCTCTCGCCATTGTTTATTTTCTGTTTTTTAGAGTTCATATGGAGGTAATTTTTGTACAGGGTTAAAACCTACATTTGGTATCAAAGTTGTTTTGGCTTCAAGGGGATGCCTTTTCTGCTGAGGGTTTTTTTCTCAGGCCTGTGGTAGACCTTCTTCAATGGGAGATCTGCGTGATCGATTCTTTTGGTGAAAGAAGATGGCGAGCAGTGGAAAGATAGAGATTTAAAATTTAATGGTCAGAGTTTTGCGTTGTGGAAACTCAAGATGGAGGATCTATTGGTGGATAAAGTATCAGTGGATCACAATAGATCCGGGTACTAAACCAATAGTAATGTCAGTTGAAGACTGGACGAAGTTGTATCGAAAGGAAAAGAGGACAATACGATTGTGTGTCTCATATCGAATGTATCAGGGGAAGCTTCAGCGAAGGCTTTGTGGGACAAGTTAGGGAATTTGTACCATTCTAAGTCTCTAGTGAATAAAATGTTCCTATGGAAAAAACTGTATAACCTGAGGATGAAAGATGGAGACTTGGTGACAGAGCATCTGAATGCATTTAATACTATTGTAAGCCAATTATTATCTATTGATATTAAAATTTCAGATGAAGATAAGTGCATCAGTTTGATGTGTTCTGTACCAAATTTATGGGATAGTCTGGTTGTTGCAATAGGTAGCAATGCAAATACCTTGCAGTTTGATGAAATAGTCTCATCCTTGCTATCAGAGGAGATGAGACGGAAAAATATGGAGGACCAGAATGGTGATGCTTTTTTTGTATGAGTACGGTCCCAGAACAGAAACAAAAATAAGTCCTCGAGTGGGAGATCTAAATCTCCAAGAAAACCTGTAAATATTTGCTTGAAATGCGGAAAGGAAGGGCACTTCAAAATGGACTATAAATCTAAAGCTCCTGAGAAAGGAAAGGGATCTAATGATGCTCCTTCTGCAGAGGCGAAAACCACCTCAGATGAAGGTGGGGATGTGTACTTGGCTTCTTCTTCAAGTACACATGTAGATCATGAGGCATGGTTGATTGACTCAGGTGCATCCTTTCACTTCACTCCCCATAGAGAGTGGTTATGCAAGCATGATCTAGGTGGCTCTAGAGACACACACAGGACAAAGAGGGCTTATAGAAGCTCAAAAATTAAAGTGATCAAAATGCTTTCAAACTAGGACCAGAGTGTAGATCTTGTCATCCTGATCGTAGCGGTGCGAATGGTTCGTCAATCTGAGCTCGTATGAGGGACAACGAGGCAATCAAAGTTTTGGTCAAAGTTGGACTATGGGCCAAGTTTAAGTGTCCTACAATTTGACCAACCCCGGGGCATGAGACCTAGGTCCTGAAAGCGAGCGAATTTGTTGGATCGTTAATTTATATAATATCCCTTATATTAGACAAATTTGAAAAAATATTGGATATTATAAAAACAAAAAAAAAATTAATTTGAGTGGCGGGCCATGACCCCGCCACCCCCATCGAATCAACTCATAATAAAAATTATTTAAAAATTGGGTCGACAGGTCGTGACCCCCGCTGACCCCAAACCACATAACCAAAGTCAATATTAATGGGCCAATGACCATGACCCCGCCGGACCCTCCAACCACCGAAACCATAACATATTATATATGGTGGCGTAGGCCACCTCTGGTGGACCCGGCCCATGCCTCAACCATCGTTGCCATGTAATGAAACGAGGGTGGTGGGGTTTGAACCCACTCAGCTGGTGTGGTCAGCCCGCCTCATGGGTACCCTCACAAACCCCATTCCATTTAATACAAACACGCCGCAAAAATCAAACCTCCGTGCTATTATTAATACGCCCAACCAACAAACTTTAATGCAACCAAACATAAACGCGCCAACCTTTATGGATAATACATATGCTGCAAGAGTTAAGAGGCAGGTCACGTAATGTGGACTTGATCCCCCCCACAAAAAGAAATACACGTGGATTTTTGGGAGGCGGAATTTGATCCCCTGACCTCCCCTTAACGAATTACCTGTTTTACCAATGGGCCAGTGGGGCCTTTTTGTAAACTCCGCCCAAAAATTTATAAATAAACTCATTTTTGTCAGTGTGTTGGGTAAGCATGAAGGAGCCAAGAGCATGCACGTGGATCGAGGAATTTTTAATATAGTGTGGAACCATGAACTTGAGAAAAACACAGGTGGAACCATGAACCTGAGAAAAACACAGGTGGAACCATGATTGGGTGAAATTCTCGGGAGGATGAAATTTTTGTAGTGTCCAAATTGGACAAACTTTATGTCGATACTACACCTCTTGGCGACACGAACCGGATGGCGTAGTCAGAATTTTGATCTGAGCATAAGATTTGTAGAGGACCTGGAGGCGGGAATCTTTGAGGAATCTAGGGGGAATCTAAAAGATTCCTTAAGCCCCAGATTTCCACTTTCTCAGAATTCAGAAATTTGACAATCGATTTTGCACTATTCGATGCCACAAATCTGATGGTCCATTTAGATTTTCCATTTTCTCATTTCATTTTTTGGCCACTGTTCAAAGTGGAGTGCAGATGTCAGCATTCATTTACGAGCAGTCATTCCATGAGATTCGACGCCGTGAGATTGATGGTATGGCCAGCTTCAACAATTTGACATCCTTTTCTTCAGATGGCCTTGGATGTGAGTTATATGTAGTGTGTTCGTGTACTTCTTTTTGCTATGCATTGTGCTGCACAAATCCCTGTTTGATGTTTGATGTGGAATCTTGTTTCTTACTTGTTTCGCGATTCCTACTTGCTGTGACACGGAATCATCTGTGGGATGTACTTATTGTCATGATTCGTCATGCTCTGTTTGAGATCCATTTTTCCTTATGTTAATGGGATACTCATGTGTCGCCATGTATGTTTGCATTGAGATCCCTTTTATGCCATGTTGGCGGGATGCTCATTATCTTCGTGCATGAGTTTGTGTCATATTAACAGGAGTCATTTTTTGACTGAGAGTTCCTGTAGCAGAACATCTCTTGGAGTCACTCTTGCGTGAGAGCATGTTCCTTGTATGATAGCGACATCACCTCTTATGTACATCATCACTATTGACAACACTTAATGTAGTGGCCTACACCATTTTGACACCAGGGCCTGGAGACATAGTCCCTCCTTGACGAACTCTGTTATCAACGGCTTATGTTTTCATGTGTTGATGAATGTCATGTTCATCTTCTTTACACCATGTAGATGTATTCATTTATGTTCTTTTAAAAACACAATCTAACACATCACAGATGAAAAATGTCTTGGAAGGGTCCTTTGTCACACCCGGACCTGGTTCAAGTGGTATCAGAGTGGTCTTTGCGTGGATGTGAATTGCAAGTGGGAACAATGGAACGTGCAGCGACAAAGGATGGAAAAGCGATGTACGAGACCATGCTCATACTTTCCAAAAGGGTGGAAATAATGTATAAAACTCTACAGAAAGAGACGAAGGAAAAGGAGCAATTGCAACTTCAGTTGCGAGCCTTGGAAGAGGTGCTGGAAGAACTGAAGCACAACAAAAATAATCTTCAAATTGAGAACGTCAAATTGAAGATGCTTCTACATGAAGAGAAAGAGGAAAAACATAGTTTGCTACGATAACTGCAAGAAAAGGAAGAGGCCTTGGAAAAGCTACAGCGTGACCCATGTGAGGTAAAAAGTAGTTCTTTAAATTCATGTATGTGTCCTGATGATGATTTCACTGTTTTTGAAAATCATACCACAGGAATTGGCTCCAAAATATTGAAGAAAATGGGGTATGGAGGAAAAGGCTTGGGCATTAATGGCCAAGGCATTGTCAATCCCATCAAAGTAGAAGAATTACCCCGTCAGATAGGACTTGGGTATGTCAGAAAGGAAATTGGGGAATGCGCTGAGACAACTAGGGAACCACCAACAACAGATGATGAGAAGCCCTCATCGGTTCTTTCCAAATCGATAGAGGAGGTAAAATATGTTGATTTTCATTCAGTTTCATCTTCACATAGTATGATTTCTATTGGATATTTGGAGATCCCAATTACAGGGACAAACGTGAGTCTCCTTACCAAGACGAGGCACGAGGAGGAAAAAGAACTTGGTGTTAATAACCAAGACATAGCTCAACCATTGGAGGTTGTGCAAAGACCTCAATTTGCAGGCTTGAGATACACCAAGGGAGAATGCTCGAAGGTGTCATATGCTTTCGTGACATTGTCAAAATCGTCGAGGAAAGAGAATGATGGGAACACATCCCCATCATCCCATGGTAGTGACCATTGCAGGGAAATAGCTAAGGCAAGCTCTCATCGCCCTACTTACACTAGAGATGGCAAGGAAAGGTATAACCAGTTTCGATTTTTGAATGTTCATTTCGATTATAATCATGTTGTTAAAGATGAATGTAAAACATGGCATCAAAAAACATGTACATTTTGTGGATTACATAATCATACATTTTCTAAGTGCTGGAAAAGAATAGCAACACACAAAACGAGGAGGCGTGAAAGAACCTATCAACAACAGGTAAAGAAACATGTTAAGAAGATCTAGAGGAAGAAGACCTATTGCAATCATTGCGACAGAAGTGGCCATCAGAGAGCCATTTGTTGGAGGCTCCATCCAGAGCAGTGCCTTAAAGACAAAGTGTCGGTGCATGAACCAAATGAAACGATTGTTCAACAAGCAAAACCACTGCAAGGAGGTGACCCAATCATAGCGATAAGTGAAAAATGGTTTCTAGATATGTTATCTTATCATGGTCATGCTTTTGTGAATCATTTGTTTTATTTTAAGATGTAAAAGTGATGATGTGTTTTCCATCACTTGTTCAACAACAATGATGTCTCATCTTATTATGTGTTGCATTTTACACTGTGAAATTGATGTTGTGTTTCCATCACTTGTCAAAGAAGAATATTGTTTGGCCTTATTTTTTTAAATCATGTATTGTAGTGATGATGTGTTTTCCATCACTTGTTGGAGCAACAATGATATGTTGGCCTTGTTTTCGTAGCTGGGGGATTGTTTCCATTTCAATGTAAACTTGACCACTGAGTATGTGTTATAAACTCGTGGCAAGTGTGGGATGCTTGGGTCATTAGTTGGTCATGAAATTCAAGCATGTAATTTGCAAAATAATGTACTACAGGTTGCAGAGGTTGCAAGTGTTGGCTCATCACTTAAGGCTTTGAAGAACAAAGGTGAAGGAGATGGAAACGAGACCTTTCAGGACGCTTGTGATGCAAGGTACAAAGAAGTTGCATATTATTTTTCATACTTTTGGAGGACCAAAAGTTCCTTAGTGGGGAGGATTGATCCAGGTGGCTCCAGAGACACACATAGGACAAAGAGGGCTTATAGAAGCTTGAAAATCAAAGTGATCAGAATTCTTTCGAACCAGGACCAGAGTGTAGATCTTGTCATCTTGATAGTAGTGGTGTGAATGGTTCGTCAATCCGAGCTCATATGAGGGAGAACGAGGTAGTCAAAGTTTTGGTCAAAGTTGGACTATGGGCCAGGTTTAAGTGTCCTACAATTTGACCGACCGAGGGGCATGAAACCTAGGTCCTGAAAGCAGGTGAATTTGTTGGATTGTTAAATTGTCTAATATCCCTTATATTAGACAAATTTGAAAAAATATTTGATATTATAAAAATAAAAATAAAATATCAATTTGAGTAGCAGACCATGACCCCTGCCACCCCCATCGAACCAACTCATAATAAAAATTATTTAAAAATTGGGCCAACTGGCCGTGAACCCTACCATCCCCAAACCACATAAACAAAGTCAACATTAATGTGTCGGCGGCCATGACCCCGTCGGACCCTACAACCACCATGTTGAAATTCTCACTGTAGATCAACAGATTATGCAATATACTAAAGAAAAATACAATATCTGCTTCTACAACAAACTTTGCATAAGCTTAATCGAATATGAGTAAGATAAAATAGAACACATATAACTGAGAATGAGAAATCAATCACACATGAACACAAAAGAATAACCCAGGGAAAGCCTCAGCCTAAAACCCCAATCTTTGTATTATCATACAAGTGGAAATATGTTCAGATTACAAAAAGAATCAGCTCTCAAGCTATCATTCTCTCTCTGCAATCAAAAAATATAGCTCACAGACTAAATAGACACTAGATATGCCTTCCCTCAACCCTCCAAGCCTCCTATTTCCTTGCGTAGTTTTTTCTTGGGGTCTAATGATGCCACCTGTGTGATTGGCCTCATCACACACTCACTAAACTGAAGAAGTAACTGTGTAATCCTCAAGGAATGAATTTTCTCTGCATGCAAGAGATATTCACAATGGAATATTCCTACAACTGATAATACATTGTCCCTCCATCTGATCTCAATTGGGTCTCTGTCTGAACTGACATGCATGAGTTATTTATGAGAGAATATTCAGTTATTTGAAGTGCAACAGTTACATGCATGCATGCATTAACTAACTGAACTCACAATTAGTTCAACAAACTATTTGAACTAATCTAACTGGACTTGACTCAGTTAACTGAGCCAACTAATTACAACTCAATATTACAACTCATCCTTATCTCTTTAATTGATGGATAAATTCCTCAATCAATGGAGAAACTGTTGCATGTCCCCACGTGGACTTCATGTTTGATTTTCTACAACTAATTAAATCAAGATGAATTAATTAATTATTTTACAAATAGCTGCCAAGATCAAATTCAAATTTTACTTCTCTATTTTAGTTTAGGGACTAATTAAAATAGTAAGGTATCCCGGAATGCTATTTATAGCAGTGCTAAATTTAGCACTTCTATATTTAGCATTTCTTATTGCTATTTTCAACACCCCCTCTCAACAAGAAAGGGATTATCAGTAACCCCAATCTGTCTATGTGGAACTCGAACTTGCATTTTGACAATGCCTTCGTCAAAATATCTGCAGCCTGCTCCTCGGTCGAAACATACAGCAACAACATGATCCTCTTGACCACACAGTCTCGAAGATGGTGATACCGAATATCAATGTGCTTGGACCTGTCATGAAACACTGGATTCTCAGAGAGTTTGATACAACTATGATTATCACAGTAGATCATAGTTGGATCCATCCTCTGACCAAACAATCCCACTAGAATCTTTTGCATCCAAATGGCCTCATATGCAGCTTGACTAGTAGCCATGTATTCAGCCTCTTTTGAGCTAAGTGCAATTGATCTCTATTTCTTGTTGTACCAGGAAACTGCAGCTGAACCAAGGTTGAAGATTCCTCCAGAAGTGCTCTTCCGGTCTGATGGAATCCCTACCCAATCTGCATTTGTGAAGCCTTGAAGCTTCACTCCCTTTGTCCCTCTGTACCACAATCTGAACTGGGATGTGCCTTTCAGGTATCTTGGCACATGCTTCATTGCCTTCCAAAACAACTTGGTAGGCTGAACCATAGCTTGACTCAGCTAGTTCACTGCAAAGCATAAGTTGGGTCGTGTGTTCACCAGATACACAAGCGAACCCACCAGCTGTTGATAAATAGTAGCAGTTACTACCTCACCTGAAGTAGCATCCTCCTTCCTCCAATTCCTAGCTAGAGGACTTTGCATGGGCTTGCACTTCTCCATGTGAAAGTGCCTGAGTATCTCATTGGCATACTTGCCTTGAGACACAAATACTTCACCATCTTTCTACCACACCTCCATGCGTAGAAATTAGTGCATAAGACCCATGTCTTTCATTTCGAACTCTTTTGCAAGGTCCTCCTTGCAAGACTAGACCAGCTGATCATCACCTGTTGAAATCAGATCATCGACATAAAGAACAGTTATCAATGGCTTACCTTCTACCATGATGTGGTAAAGGTTCACATCTGCTTCACTCTTGGTGAAGCCCAACCTGGTGAAATAGTTGTCGATCCTAGTGTACCAAGCATGGGGTGCTTGCCTCAACCCATACAAAGCCCTCTTGAGTTGGCACACATGCAACTCACGATCGAAGGTCTTGAAACCCTCTGGCTGCTTAATGTACACCTCCTCCTCAATCTTCCCATTGAGGAATGTTGTCTTCACATCCATCTGATGGATCTTCCAACCCATTTGAGCTAATAGTGCCAACATCGATATGATAGATGAGTACCTTGCTACAGGAGCAAAGGTCTCATCGTAGTTGATCCCCTCGACCTGTGAGAAACCACGGGAAACAAACCTTGCCTTATGTTTCTCAACATTGCCATCAACTGCTTGATTTACCTTGTAAAGCCATCTGGAACTCACCACTGACTTGCCCTGAGGTCTTGGGACAACATCCCACACACTATTCTGAATGATAGAGTCGTATTCCTCTACCATTGCATCAACCCTGACTGGTTGCTGCATTGTGTCCTCAAATGAAGAAGGTTCAGACTCTACACACTCCCCAACCAGGGCCATGTTGGGTTGTGTTATATTCTTTCCACGACTAACCTACGTAGTGAACTGGG
>APFE031361404.1:106150-119229 GCA_000404065.3 Pinus taeda | reverse complement strand
ATAGATATAGGATACAATTCATGCCGCTGTATTGGAAAGGGGAGAAATGGATTATAGCGTTGTTTTTCTCATGCCGTTGTGCATTGTGTTGATTGTAGGGACCCCTGTTGCTGTAGACGATCATCAATATCTGTACCATCACTTCAACCTCATTCTCATTATGTTATGAATGAGCACATTGTTAAGCTCCATTGAAGTACCAACTGTTATGGAACTAAATTGCAGTCTTTCTTTAATTTTTGGAAACCAACTGCAGTGATTTCTTTAAATTAAGGAAATCAATTGCAGTTAATCAATTTTCTGGTTGGAGCTTCTGAAGTGGTCCATTACTCCATCTGGAGTTCTCTACCTTGATCTGTGGAACACCTGACACATAGCCATTAGAAGCTTGATGGAGGCTTGGCTATAAATTCATCCGTTTGGTCCCCAAGCTAGCATCTCAATCCCCTTCAGTTGTTTACACCATCTAACTGAGAGAGCATAGCTTGGAAGTGCCTTCTGATTTTCTGTGATTTTTTTTGCTTGGATTGAAGCTGGAGTGCTATTTCAGAGAAGAAGCAAGTGGACTGTGGTTTGTAGCTATAGCGTTATCAATGGCTGGAGGTAATACTGAACATCTAAAGTTTCATTTTTTTAGATTCTTTAAAGCATATAGAATTGCTGTTGCATATTTTTCTTACACGCATGTCAATGTTGCAGGAACCTGGAAGCTCCATGGCCCGCCACGAGAAAAGGGATGTGGAAGCTCTTCTCTCCTTCAGAAACGCCATGGATTGTTGTCCAACTGGACGACCCACAACTCTACCAACATATGCTCGTGGAATGGCATTCGCTGCACAGAACAGAGCAGAAGAGTTGTTTCCATATACCTTCCTTTCTCAGGCCTAGAAGGGACGCTTTCACCTTCTCTGGGTAATCTCTCTTTACTGCGCACGTTGGAACTAAGTGGCAATAAATTGAGAGGGAGAATTCCGCCAGAGTTTGGGCAACTTAAAGCCCTCCGAACGCTTTACTTGGTATATAATCTTTTATCAGGTCCTGTCCAGGAGAATTGGGGTTTCTACAGAAACTTGAGTACTTGTGCTTGTACGGCAACAATTCAGAGAATATTATTCCTCCGTCTCTTGGCAACTTCTCTTCCCTTACGGAACTGTTCATGGGTGGGTCTTCTAGTAAAATTGCGGGTTCTATTCCCGCAGAGTTAGGAAACTGTGACCATCTTACTTCTTTATATTTGGTTAAATTTAGATTAAAATATTTTGTACCGGATATCATATGTCGCCTTCCCCTTTCCTCTCTAAACCTTAGATTCAATAACCTTACAGGGAAGTTGTTTTTTTTTTTTTTAATGGGGGTGGCTAGTCCCCTGAAGAAGCTTTTATTAGGCCAGTATGCACAATTTTTTTACATATAATATATCCATCACATTAATCAATCATCAATCACCATATACCATCACAATGTTACATTAAAGGCTGCCGAGCAGCATCAACATAGCGTGTCGAACACGGGCGGGGAGCGGAACAGTCGACTGTCCCGACCGCTAAATCATGCACTCAAGTGCATAATTTGAGTCAATTAACTTACAGGGAAGTTACCTAAAGCTATTGCTAATTTGAGTCAATTAACTTCACTGGATCTTAGTTCAAATAACTTTATAGGAACTATTCCTGAATTTATTGTCAATTTGACTCAATTAACCATACTCGATCTTAGTTCGAATAACTTTGTAGAAAGTATTCCCGAATTTATTGTCAATTTGACTCAATTAACTTCACTCGATCTTGGTTCTAATAATTTTAAAGGAAGTATTCCCGAATTCATTAGTAATATGAGTCAATTAACTTATTTATACCTTTATAGGGATAATTTTATAGGAAGTGTCCCTAAATCCATTACCAATTTAAAAAGATTGCAATCTCTTAACTTACCAAATAACTATTAAACCGGTATAATTCCAAAAGGTGTAGGAAAACTTCATTCCATGGAACACTTAAATTTGGAATCCAATAATTTAACTGGAAGTATACCTTATAGTATAAATGGTTTGTTTCCACTTCTGGTTTTGGATCTATCACAAAATAATCTAGGAGGACCAATCCCTAAAGGTATTGGCAATTGCACTTCTATGAGAGTTTTCTCTGCTCACTCCAATAAAATTTCTGGGACTCTGCTCACATCATTGGCCAATTGTACCCAACTTAGACTTCTAGATTTAAGAAAAAATAGATTGATGGGTGAACTTCCTTCCTACCTTGCATATTTTCATGAATTGAAAATTTTAAGTGTTTCTTATAATAATCTTAGTGGTGCTATTCCTCAATGTATTACAAATCTCACAAAGTTGCATGTGTTGGATTTATCCAACAATAGATTTAGTGGAAAAATACCATCTCAGCTTGAGAGACTCTCTGGATTTACAATCAATGAATCTGCTCCCATGGATGGAGTATTTTCAACTCAGCTTGGAATTTGGTGCTATCCAGATCTTTCAAATGAAACACTATTTTTTGAGGAAATGGTATTTAACATAAAAGGAGGTGAATATACACTATCATATGTGTTGCCCATAAACACTATATTTGATCTGTCTAGCAATGCTCTTAATGGAGAAATCCCCACAAGCATTGGAGGTATGAGCAGCTTGTGATTATTGAATCTATCAAGGAATCAACTCGAAGGGTTAAACCCTGCATCTCTTAGTAACATCTCTGCTTTGGAGCAGTTAGATTTGGCTAAGAATAATTTAAGTGGAGAGATTCCTCAAGAGCTCTCTAAATTGCATGAGTTGGGTGTTTTTGATGTTTCCTCTAACAACCTCTGTGGCCCAATCCCAATAGGGACACAATTTTCCACTTTTAATGTTACTTCATTTCAAAGAAATAAGTGCTTGTATGGGCGTCCTTTAGATACATGCAATGAAAATAAAAGACCAAAGAGAGAAGAAAATAACACTACTATGAGTGGTAAGCCTGTAGTGGGATGGCTTAGTAGAGTGGATGAGGAGATGTCATTGATGGCTTTGGTAATAGGTCTGGGAATTGGATTTGGAGAAGTGATTTTTGTTTTTGTAGTGTGGGAGAAAGCCAGGCATTGGCTTTTGTCTCCCAAAAGGCCACAACCCTTTTATGGAGTGTATCGATTCCCTAAATAATGGGACTTTGTAAATCAGAAATTGTATCCATAAAATATATGGTGAATAAAACAAATTGTTATAGTAATAGAGAGTTTTTCCCTTTATAAAAAAACAAAAAAGTATTAATAAAAATTATGTCAATATCATTGTATAATAATGGTAAACATAAATATGGTTAACTATTAATGTTTAATTATATATGATATTGATATTACTTATAATAATAACTTATTTTTTTCAAACAATGTTTATAGTTATTTATACATCATTATATTTGTTTAATAAATAAATATAAAAATGTAATATAATTAGATGAAATAAATAAATATTGTTTAATTGAAGAATGTAATTTCAAAAATTTTCAATTAGATATATATTATATATATATATATTATATATATATATATATAGTATATATGATATTTAGTATACTATTTTATGCATAAATAATAATTTATATCTATAAAAATATGTATATCTTTAATATTCGCAAAATAAAGTTATCGGTTTTTAGTTTTTAATATTTGTAAAATAAATTGGTTGTTGAGGAAAATGCATATATTCATGAGTAAAATTTTAGGTAAATGAATGATATGAATAACTAATGCAATGAGGTATTATCTTTCCACCACTAGTATACAAATATAATCCACACTAATTTGTTCACAACTCACATCAAAAAAATATAAGACATATTATTTTCCTAGCCTGCTCTTTTTCAATCAGTGCACAGATAAAGCATTGCCATTACATAATGCATTATATATATATATATATATGATTTCATTCCGCAGTCTTACTTGCCAATATGGTTCATGCAAATATAAACATCTGTACATTAATCTAGTCTATGAACCACCATTATGTGGTAATATTTAATTTTGGCAATTTGATATTTAAAACAATTTGTAGTCAAAGTTTTTTCAAATTCTTTCATAGTAATTATTTAAAAATAAATATTAAATAAAAAAATACAATGATTGGGGTGCTATTTATTAGAATATAGTTGATTTTTTAAAAGTTAAAATTTAAAAAAAAAAATTTTTTAGAGTAAAATTCTCATTTAATAATTATTGAATCTTATTTATTGTAATTGATATTTCACTTATATTGAATGAGATTTTACTATTTCCAATTGTACTTTATTTTTTGGGCCAAAAAATATATTCATCTTTATTTTGAATTTAACTTTGTTTAAATAATTTAATGTGTAATATTAATCTTTATAGTCAATATTGTTTGATAAACATTGTAACACTGTTAAGTGAATAATAATGTTTAGATTTTTTTTTAGTAAAACAAATTTTAAAGTTTAGTGGATATGTTGTTTTTATTTTGAAGTAACTTCAATATTTTCTAGTGTTTTATTGGACGTTAGAATCAAAATATGTAACAATTATTGCAATTATTGATATAAATATGAATTGATTCATTATTATCAAATATTATTATTATTATGTTGAAATGATGATAAAATTAATTAATGTCTTGCATGCACCCAACAAAAACATAACTTATGCAAGTAAGGAAATCGACCATATAAATAATAAAATGTCATATTAAAAAAAAACAATGAACATGAAACTTTCAAAGTAATGGATAGGTAATGTGGGCTCACTATCTTTCAAAAGGAAGATTATAAATTTATTATTAGTTTTCAATATTTTGACACTTCACATCCCTTTGGGAAGCTTAGGGGAAGCTAAAAGAATGTAATTGTACGTGGAAACATAATTATTGAGAAAGAAGCTAAAGAGTGACAATTATATAGAAGGAATTCTAAGAGTTTACAAGGAAAATATGAGAAAAAATATAAAAATGAATCAATTAGATAAGAAGAGGAAATTTTTGCTATTCAAACTTTATAAAATATTTTATGAATTTTAATGAAAGGAAGCCAACCCTCAAGGCCAATTTTGAAGAGCAACTTTGATTTGGGTTTGATGGGTGTTGAGAACTACTTCTAGTGCCTTTGTTTTAGTTCACTATAAATTTGAAATTTTATTATATATATATATATTATATATATATTTACTTTCTTGATTTTTTCCTAAAATATTTGCTTTCAAATGTTGAATGTGAGGTTGTGAAAAATGAATCAATTAGATAAGAAGAGGAACTTATTCTATGGAACTTTTATAAACCTTTTATGAATTTTAATGAAAGGATCCAGCTCTAAAGGCCAATTTTGAATAATAGCTGTGGATTGCGGTGATGGGGTGTTGAGAAATAATTCTAGTTGCCTTGTTATTGGTTCCACTATCATTTGTATTCGTTTGTGATAGACCTCTCTCTCTCTCTCTCTCGATCATATATATACTATCTTATTATTATATATATTATATATATAATTATATATACCTATATATATATATATATTATATATATATAAATTTTATATATGATCGAGATGAGAGAGAGAGAGAGTTCTAACAAAACGAATACAATTGATAGGCACCAATAACAAGGCCATTAGAAGTATCTCATACATATACTACATACAAATACATACATATATATATATATATTATTATATATGCTTTTAATTTACATTCTTGATTTTTTTTTGAAAGATTTATTTTGAAATGGCGAATGTGAGGTTGTGAAAAATGATTTCATAATAGAATTCTCGACATTTATTTTATGTCCATTTGTGTGTGTTTGTGTGTTTCTACTCTGTCTTGAATAAATTTTCTTTTCTAGAAGCATTAACTAGATTATATATAGTTAACCTTACATTCACTAATTAACACACGCTATACAGAGAACCCATATTGTTGGGAAGGGCACTTTGCAAATGACAACAAAATTTGGGACTATAAGGAGAGCTTAAATTGTATGGCTAACAAAGATGCTCAATCCTCATCAATTCATCATTCTAAACCTTCAGATTGTGTACTCCCATCCTAGCCATGTCACTACCTAAAGTGATAAGTTAGACCCAAAGAATGTGTTTAAGGATAGTGCAACTACTTTTAAAAATACTGAGCCACCTCTTGAACATATTTAAGTGGTTCACTATTGAAGATAAATTATTTATGTCATCTTATTCAATCATATGACTAGGAGATTGGGTAGTAGCCTATTGTGCTTTTATTTCCCAAACCACAACCAACTTATAAATCATTGTTAAGAATTGGAGTACAAATAAGACAAGACAATATTGGCATAAAAGGCTTAATGTCGTTCTCTTTTTTCTTGTATTGATACCACTATATAAATTTGTAGCACATTAAATTTACCATTCTACATCTAGATCTCATTGACAACTCATTAGTGTATTGTGAAAGAACCTCATTAAATATAAGGCTTACAACTTAGAATTTATGATTTTTCATGCACTACAATCTACATTCCCTGATCACCCACCCCCTCCCCCCCAATCACTAGTCAAAATAATTGCACCAGTAAATTTTTTCATTTTCAATCTAAAATTTCCTAACTAAGTATAGGTGAAGACATCCTAAAAAATTTCAATATATGGATGTATGGAAGTGAACAACTAGCATGTTTGAACATTCCCAATGAATAATTGTAATGATTATTGTTGAGGAAACTAGTTTCTATGCTAGAATTCTCAAAGTTTGATGAAATTTGATTGACTTTGAATCTTGAAGCCTGAGATTTGATATTTCTCCCTGTCAAATGCAAGTTGAGAGGTTTTTCAATGATTATGTATTAGAAGGATCCAAGCTTGAGCTTTGGATTATTTATGTGGTGATTTTGTTTGTTAACCACTAACCATCTTTACTTAATTTGGTTGTTTTCTTGTTTATCCACTAATCATCTTCCATTGATATTGATGGTTTATGGTTTACCACTATCCATTTTGACTTGAACAATGTGGCAGTTTTGGATGACCATTAACCAATTTGAGTTCAATAATGTGATTATTCGTCCTTGATGAGGTGGTATTGGTTGGTTCTTCACATGAATATTCATCTTGCATGTAGATATAGGGACTCCAAAATACAACTCCACATACATCAAGTGGAACTACATCCAACTCTACTTCATTAATAAAATCAACACTAATAAAAAATTTGATTCTATAGTGTTTAGTTACATTTATATTTGCTTCCTTGTTGACCCATCCTAATGGATTTGGGCTAGGATGGTCATGTGTCTCTAGTCCTAGTTTCTTGACTAGATTTGTTAATATGAGATTCTCTTGTGATCTTAAGTTTAATAGGAGCATCATTTTTTATCTTCCGAACTTGTATCATATATAGAAGAGTCTAGTCATTTCCTTCTCTTATTGTTGTTGAAGGCTGGTCAAATTCATCTTTTTACGAAACAATGTATAGATAATCTTCTCATCCATGTCTGAGTTGCTTTTCACTTGGTTTCTAGATTCAGTGGCCATGAAATTTTTCTCTCTAGCATCTTTCTTTCAATTCTTCATGTTGAGCCCTGGATGAAACTTCCAACACTTCTCCTATGTATGACCATAAATATTATAGTGGTTGCAATGGTTGTTGAGATCTTTGCAAGGGCATGTTATGGCTATTATCTATTTTTCTTTTCCTACTTTCTACTTCTTCTTCCCATACTTGGAAGCTTCCTCATGCTCCTTGTTCTTTGACCCACTTAATTTCCCTTTCTTCTAGCTTATGTTCTCCAAGTATCTTGCCTATACACAAGCCTCATCCATCATTTTAGGTTTGAAAAACACCATTTTCTTCTGCATATGGTTATGTAGACCCCCTAGATCCTAGAGGAGTACATATGGTGGTTTGAGGAGATATCCAACTTATTTCCATATTCCTAAATTTGGTGGTGTACTCTTGCACACTCTACGCTTGTCTCTTCCTAAAGTAATGAAATTAGATCCACTTGTCCTCTACATACTTGATAGGGTATAACTATGAATTTAGGATAGGTTTTAAATCCATCCACTTAGTTATCAAAGGATATCACTCTAGTCTCAAGATTTTTGTGTGGCTTTCCCACCAAGTTAGGGATTGGCCCTCTAATTTTAGACATGCAAATGAAATTTTTATTCTTCCTTTATGTGGTGAAAACTAAAATGAACCTCTAACTATTGCATTAAATAATTTAAATTAAAAGAATCAATCTCTCCTTGATATGGATTGATGTCAACCTTTGCTACCATCTTGAATAGGGACTATGAATGGTTCATGGCACTCAAATTGGGTTGATCCTTTTTGGGCTATTTCTTAGTCTTTGTTGTCGTTGATACAACACCCTCCAAAAAAAAATTATATACGAATTTTGGAGCCTACCTTTTGTCATGTGAAGTGTCTCTTTTGGTCATCAAGTGCCATTTTATTCTTTTACACATGTTTCAAGTATTTGTGTTCCTTCCTAGGTGTCATTGGATCATCAAGAATAGCAATAGCGCACTTTGGAGTCATAATACACTTCCTAGTCACAAAACAACACTTATTGGTTGTAACTGCGCATACTTTATTTGTTGCACTTGGAGATGGTTTGTAAATTGGAATTTTGATGTATATTTCTTAGTTGTGGGTCTTGTATAAGTTTTTATTATGAGTTGATATGTGTTATGCTTGATTTCTCCCCTAACTCATTGTGCTTTTCCATGTTTCACCATTATGTACTTAGCTAATTTTGTGGCTTTGCAAGCATGCCCTTAGGCTAGGAAGATTGTACTGCGCACTTCTAAGGCATAATGGAGACACTCCTTTTCAAGTAGAACTGTGACCTGCACCAACCTAATTCCTCTCTCTCCCTCCTGCACACAATGCACTTCTAGTCAGTAGACCCTCCTTTTTTATTATTTGTCTCTTCTTCCTACGCCAGTCAAGCCATTGTCTCCCAATTGAGTGCACTATGCAATTCCAGTGGGAAGTGATGCCATCGTTTATGCCTTGCAAGTGTGCCTTGTTCCCTCATTATGGTCTTGGCTCTCCTCCCTAGGGCATGGCACAATTTTAGTGGACAATCTCGCTCCCTTGCCTCTTGCAGTTGTGAATTGTACCCATAAAGCCTCCTCCTCTTCCATAGTTGTGTGTTGCAGTCTCACTGAGTAGTGAAGTCCTCCTTTGTCTCCTATAAGTGTGCTCTATGCCTAGAGGACATCTCTCTCTCTCTTTCCTTTGCGTGTTATTGAGGCATAGTTAGAGAATTTGCATGAATCATGAAAGAGTAGGAGATTTTTGAGCTAATGTTTACTTTCCATGAGTGATCTATACCTGTAGTTGTTCAATGAAGAATGGAAAATATCTATGAGGAGATTTGCCAAGAAGGGTTGCCCACATAATCATCTTGAAGACAAAAGGCACAAAGGAACCTTGTTGCGACAGTTGAAGGAATGATGGATTTGGATGATCAAATTGAATCATGAAGACTCCATGTTTTGTAAATTGAATCATGAAGACTCCATGTTTTGAACCATGAAGACTCCATGTTTTGAATTATATACAAGTAATTCTAAGAGTTTACAAGGAAATTATGAGAAAAAATATAAAAGTGAATCAATTAGATAGGAAGAGGATTTTTTGCTATTGGAGCTTTATAAAATCTTTTATGAATTTTAATGAAAAGAAGCCAGCCCTGAGGCCAATTTTGAAGAACAACTTTGAGTGGGGTGATGGGTGCTGAGAACTACTTCTAGTGCCTTGTTATTAGTGCCACTATCAATTTGTATCGTGTGATATATATATATATATATATTATATTGAATTTTTTTGAAAGATTTTCTTTGAAATGGTGAATGTGAGGTTGTGAAAATTGATTTCATAATAAAATTTTCGACATTTATTTTATATTCGTGTGTGTGTGTGTGTGTGTTTCTACTCTTGGTCTTGAATAAATTTTCTTCTCTAGAAGCATCAACTAGATTATATATAGTTAACCTTGCATTCACTAATTGAGACACACTATAGGGAGAACCTGTATTGTTGGGCAAGGCATTTTGGAAATGACAACAAGATTTGGGATTATAAGGAGGGTTTAAATTGTATCGCTAGTAGATACACTCACTCCTCATCAATTCATCATTTTGAACCTTCAGGTTGTGTACTCCCATCCTAGCCATGTCACTACCTAAAGTGATAAGTTAGACCCAAAAAATGTGTTTAAGGATAGTGCAACTACTTTTGAAGTCACTTCCTAAACATATTTAAGTGGTTCATTATCAAAGTTAAATTATTTATGTCATCTTACTCAATCATATGTCTAGGATATTGGGTAGTAGCCTATTGTGCTTTTATTTCCCAAACCACAACCAATTTAGAAATCATTGTTAAGAATTGGATCACAAACAAGACAAGACAATATTGGCAGAAAAGGCTTAATGTCGTTCTCTTTTTTCTTGTATTGATACCACTATATAAATTTATAGGACATTGAATTTACTATTCTACATCTAGATCTCATTGATAACTCATTAGTGTATTGTGAAAACACCTCATTAGAGATAAGGTTTACAACTTAGAATTTAAGATTTTCCAAGGACTACAATCTAACATTCCCTGATCACTCACCCACCACCTCTTCGCCCCGCACCCTACAACCCCACCGGTAATCACTGGTCAAAATAATTGCACCGGTAGATTTTGTCATCTTCAATCTAAAATTTCCTAACTAAGTATCAATGAAGACATCCTTAAAAATGCCAATATATGGATGTATGGAAGTGAACAACTAGCATGTTTCAACATTCCAAATGAATAACTAGAATGATTATTATTGAGGAAAGTAGTTGCTATGTTAGAATTCTCAAACCGTCATGAATTTTGATTAAATTTGAATCTTGAAGTCTGAGCTTTGATATTGCTCCCCGTCAGGTGCAAGTTGAGACGTTTCTCAATTATTAAGTATTAGAAGGATCCAAGCTTGAGCTTTGGATTCTTTATGTGGCGATTTTATTGGTTAACCACTAACCATCTTTACCTAATTTGGTTGTTTTGTTGGTTATCCACTAATCATATTCCATTGATATTGGTGCTTTATGGTTTACCACTATCTATTTTGACTTGAACAATCTGGCAGTTTTGGATGACCATTAACCAATTTGAGTTCAATAATGTGATTGTTCGTCCTTAATGAGGTGGTATTGGTTGGTTCTTCACATGAAGATTCATCTTGCATGTACATATAGGGACTCCCAAATACAACTCCGCATACATCAAGTAGAACTACATCCAACCCTACTTCATCAATAAAATCAACATTGATAGCAAATTTGATTATATATTGTTTAGTTACATTTATATTTGATTTCTTGTTAACCCATCCTAATGGATTTGGCTAGGTTTGTCATGAGTCTCAAGTATTCATACATACTCTTCCTCAAAACCCTCACTTTACAAATAATAAGCAATGACTCAATTCATATGACTTTACTTCCTTTTTGTTTCATTCCTCTTTTACATAAAATTGCCCATAGTTTCTCAAAACTATCCATTCACAATTAAACCACTTTTCACTTTTTAAAATAAATAACCAAATCTCTAAAAAGAAAATATATTTTCCTTTGTTTAAACCTTAAATCACCCCACCCACTTTTTTTAATATGAAAATAAATAGCTAAATTGTGGACTCCAAAATAAATCACTTTTACCACATAAAAAAAAATTATCTACGGGAATTTCAGCGGCTTTTTTTATTTGTAAAAAAATGCGTTGAAAATTGAAATGAATGAACCCAAAAAAACGATTTTATTATTGACCAGAAGGATTCACACGTATGTTTCTCTATTCGAGTTGAATAATGAACTCATTTGTATCTAAATATTTGTCATATGAAAATTCATTCATGGCTTCTTGAAATCCGTTTGATTTGATAAATTGCTTTTGTTCGCAGTTATTCTCCTTCAGTATCATGGCTTTGGCTTTTTCAGTACTAGGAGTGGAATTATCTTGGCATTTTCAGCGTTCCCACATCTTCAACAAATTCAGAAGCCGGGAAAAAAAAAATAAATGCTCTTCTCTGTACAGGATTTTGAAACAAAATCTATCCACAATGAGATCATTGTTAATGAACAACCAACACCAACACAATTACAAGTCAACAATACCATGGCTTTGATGCTAAAATGATAACGCAAATCATATGGACTGGCATTAAAATCTACAACACAGAAAACTTCACACAGATCATATAATACACAATTGGATATAATTTATCTAAAAAATCTAAAATATTTAGAAGAGAATTCTCGGCTTAATCATTAGCCACTTATTCTTCATTTTACTTTACTTACACTCCTTGTGGGTGCTCCTAGATTTATATAAGTGAATCTGAACCCAAATTAGGTTCTAGATCCTAAAAAAACTCCTAAAACATCTCTAGTGATCCGTAAAAACTCTCACTTAATCCCTTATGTCTAGATAAGATATAACTTATCCTAAAATCTCTCAACTCTTCCAAAATACTCTCTAACATTATCTTATGTACAATAATTCTCACTCTTTCTTAAAACTATAGGAAAAATTCATTAAATAATTAAATCCAAACTTAGGAAACTAACTCCTTTAGCAAACATTCAAACCTAGCTTAGATGCTCTTGCATCATGATGTCTTATCACAATAGCTTCATTATCATCTATGAGGTCATATTTTCATTCGCATTTCATGTACTAATCAAATCATGATGAGAGCCATAACCAATGTTTGTCATAAACCATGCTTATAACTAGCACACAACCAACAAAATAACAAGGATGGAATAGTAATAAAAACCACATATTAAGAAGTACAATTACACATGAAATACAAAGGGAAAAGGAGTTCTTATTAATGTATGCATAAACCAACCAAGTTAGGGACTTGCACAAATCACCCGACCATAGATTTGGATGAAGCAAATATTTCTTTCAGCCAATCACCCTCGTTGATCCAGGTGGATATTGGTGGCCACCTGCCAAGTCCACATGGACCCCCACCATTGTCTTTCTCAGCATTTTCAGTTTCCTTAATTGTAGCACAACTTACTATTTTTAGTAGTTTTTCG
>APFE031361404.1:0-102858 GCA_000404065.3 Pinus taeda | reverse complement strand
AGTGCCGCCTTCCCTACAGCATCAAGCCTTTCACAGACGAGGTATTGTGTGATGTTACACCTCTAGATGTTTGTGATGTATTATTAGGCCAGCCATACTTGTGGAGGCGACATGTTGTGTATGAGTCAAGGCCTCGTGCTGTCATTATTCTTTGAGTAATTCATTATACAGGATACCAGAGGTAGCCCCACCTACTGCCACTTCTTTGATCACTGCTAAGAAAGGCAGCAAGCTCATATCACAGACCAGGAAATTCATCTGTATGGTTCACTCCCAAAGGAAGGGGAAGATCGTTGCTACATCCATGACCCCCACGTAGGGTTCCTCTACGCAGCAGCAGCAGCAAAGGAATACAGTCATGACAGAACACAGGAACAACTTCTCCTCACCCACAGGGATACCACACAAGCTTCAGGTGGGCCACAAAGTCTGGTTGCATCCGCAGAAAGAACGCCTTACCAGAACCCATCAGAAGCTCATACCACTCCAACATGGTCCTTACAGCAGTACCAAGCTTGTGGGGAACAATGCTTTGGAGCACAACATTCCTCCATTCCTTCACCTGCACCAAGTGTTCAATGTGGACCGTCATCGACCATGCTTCCCACCATTATTGGACACATCAGACAGTGCAGAACAAGTTCAGCAGATGGAGGAACTCAACGCAATGGGGACCATTGCTTCCTAAGGGGGGAGGAATGATCTAGGTGGATGTTGGTGGCCACCTGCCTATTCTATTTGGACCCCCACCATTTTTTCTCAGCATTTTCAGTTTCCTTAATTGTAGCACAACTTACTATTTTTAGTAGTTTTTCGGGTCCTGAACTTCCGGAGCCGTTTTGAGGCCCTAAACGACGTTTTTTGGGATTCCAGGGGCATTACCATGTATCCTGCCATTATTGGTCATGGGATTCCTAGTCCCAATCAAGGATATTCACAACCAAGCTTTATCGTATATCCCGCCTTAGGATTCGTAGGCCTTGTGAGTAATCCTAAGACCACCCTACTCAGCTTTGAATCCATCCATCAATCCATCTCAACCAAAACAAGAGAACCCCATCACACCATGGCTATCCAAAAATGCAAAGGAAAGGTTTAAAACCATTGCCACACTTAAAAAAAACCATGCCAATGACAGTAAGAGAACCAAATCACACATGCATGTACCATGCAGGCACATACTAGCAAGAAAATCATACATGTAACTCGATACGTGCAAGTAATTCTATTATAGCTGCTTGATCCTTCTCTTCCTTCCTTGATCTTTACTTCCTATTGCTTTCTTGTCCTTCCTCTGCCTTCTTTCCTCCAATGCAAGAGTGCTCCAAGAATGCTCTAAGTGTCCAAGAGTATGAGAGAGAGAGAGATACTAGAAAGAGAGCTCCAAAAATGAACTGATAAAATGTTGTAAATTGATCCTCAAAAGCCTTTTTGTTAGCGAGGCCTCTATTTTCTTCAATTTCCATTATTTTCCTTCATTTTCTTCGTCACATGCAACCTATGACCTTTCACCTTCCTTTTCTCCTAATTTCCATTATTTTCATAAATAAAATGTTAATTAATCCCACTTTCCTTTTTAAAGCCTTTGACATTTCCTTTTCCAATTTACTTAGCTATAATAAACCAAATGAACACCCACACTATGATGTCTTTCTCAACATTCAGCTTGGAATAAGTGTCCCATGACCTTGGTTATTATGTTGCCTTTATTAACTTTATTACATGGGATTTTGACCAAGGATGTTACACATCCATTTACACTTTGCATCAATCCTCTACAAGGTCAAAGCAACTCTCTTTCCAAATAGTACAAGAATCTTGGATTACGTTAGCGAAAATATCTAATTTTCAGTATCATCGCACTTTCCCTTTGAGCAACTTGGAATGGTGCAATTTGCACACAAGTAACTTGCAATTATCATCGTGGGTTTATTTCACAAGAAGTGGAATGATAGATGGAAATGAGTAGAAATAAAAAATAAATCTGATTATTCTCTCTCTAGAAGCTTTAGAAGTGGATATAACCATTTACTATTAGATTAGATCTCGAACTCCTACTATTTAGGTCTTATCTCTTATCCCTAGAACTTACCTCCCTCTAAATTGGATCTAATCCCTAGAATGATAAAACCAAAACCACCTCATTTACCCTATAAATCCATCCCCTTCCATAGAGTCTAGGTTTGCTTTTGTAGAATTTGAATTACGCATTATTGTTGCTCATTTGTGTCTAGAGGTCCATAATCCATCCATGTGCTTGAGGTGTGATTGAAGGCTTACCATTGTGGCAAATGAAGGACAAGTTAGCTAGGAGAGATTCACAAGGTGAAGGAGTACAAGGGTTGTAATATTTTCCTTCCATCTTTAATAAAAAAAAATCTTTATTTCTCCTATAAATTATGTCTCATTTATGCATATGTAGAACATGAATCCTTGACTTCATGTTTAGAGTTGTTTGTATATGCTACCTTGTATGTTGTGGTCTTTTTCTTACTTTGGATGATTTGCAAGTTCCAATTTTAGCAATTGGAGTTGGAGCTCGAGCTTACAACCAAGGAGAAGAAGGAAGCTTGCATTGAATTCCAAGTAGGGTTTCCTTCCATATTTCAAACATCTCTAAGGAAAAAAATTACAATTTTTTCTTGGTTGTTTCTAGACTAAGCCACTAGGTCTACGGAGATTTATTTTGTCTACAGGAAGAATTTATCCACAAAACAACCTTCGCACAAGTGAACATGAATTAAATAATTTTGACTTCTTCTCTCTCCTTTTACTTCCTCTCTCTTTCCTTTGACTTTCACTAGTTTTCTTCTTCTTCGTGGCACATAAATCGATGAGTATGATGAGTGAGAAAATCAAGTCAAAGTTTCTCCTACTTATAGCTTTCCAGGAGGTTGAATAGGTGCCTCTTCTAGGTTGACTTGTCTAGGAAGTGCCAACTTGGTCTTGTGACACAGTACAACATGAAATAGGGCTATCCGCGTGTATCTAGTCTTCACACCTCAAAGGTTAAGGCCCTCTTTATTAAAATCTTATGTGGAATGATTTCATTACAATAGCCCAGTCTTTCCCTTTATTCAATCCTTCTATCAAGACTTTATAACTCACTCTCCACCTGACTTTAATCAATCCTTGATTAATTCTTTATAAAACCTTAAGCCGCATATATATATAAACTCCCACTCTTTACTTTGGTAAAATCTATGAATTTACCCATAAAACCATCTATCGCCCTTTATTCTATTATAAACCCTTTATAATAGAAATCCTTCGTAAACATACCTTTTCCGCTTTATACGTCTTTGTGCTTTTATGATGGTGAGTTATGGCTATACCATGGAATAATTAGAGAAATTGAATGCAATGCATTGGAAAAGACCCATAGGTATTGGCGTACAAATTCAAATTCCGATGCGTTGTGGTCATTACTGCGAAATCATGATATTTTTTTGTTACCATTCGCATTGGATTTGGTAATGATTTATCATTAATATGGTTTAAGTACATCGTCTTTTATTTATGATGGGACCCCCCCAACTTAAATGTGGTCTTCTGCAGCACATACTTGTCTCTTTAATGGAATATTTTAATTAAATCCGTAGAGTCAACAAACGCATACCTGGTGACTTACTTGGAAGTGGAGTAACAACAAATTAACCGGCAGAGTAACAACGATAGCGAAGTAACATCACCGGTAGAGTAACAGCAACGACGGGGTAACAACACTGTCGGAGTAACAACAACAACAAAGTAACAACATCGACGAAGTAACAACAACAACAGAGTAACAACACCGACAGAGTAACAAAAACGGCGGAGTAACAACACTGACAGAGTAACAACAACGACGGAGTAATAGCACTAACAGAGTAACAACAGCAGCGGAGTAATAGCACCGACAGAGTAACAGCAGCGGCGGAGTAACAACTGCAGTGGAGTAACAGCAATCGATACTTAGAAAAAAATTCAGGAGTAGCAGCAGTGGCAGAGTAACAACATCGACGAAGTAACAGCAACGACAAAGTAACATCATCGACACTTAGAGAAATTTTCAGGAGTAACAGCATCCACTATTACTTGGAAAATTTTCTTTCAGCTTCTCCTTGTCATATTTTGATTTTTATTCCTGCAAAAGGAAACGAGCAGTAGTAACATCATCATTATCTATATATATATTATATATATATATATATATATATATATATTATATAGTTATATATATATATATATATATTAGGAGGCAGAGAGAGCATTCTTTGCACCAACAACCATCAAACCAGATTTATCAGAAAGGTGTTTGATGAAGGCATTCTTAGAATTTGGATGGTGGTATAATTTTAGATGGTGTCCACTCACTAGGAAAGAAGTACGAGTTTCATCTATTGTAACCAATCTGACTGTTTCATTGTCAAACACATCATCCACTTCATAGGGTCCCATCCAACGAGTGCGAAGCTTTCCTTTGAAATCCTTAAATCGAGAGTCATAGAGCAATGCCTAATCCCCTGTATGAAACATCTTGTTCTCGATAAATTTACCATGTCACTTCATTCTCTGTTGTTGAATAGAAGTAGTTTTCTGGACAACCACTGAATGGATCTCATCTAACTCATTGAGTTGTTCCAGCCAGTGTTTCTGGGCCTCTAATAAGTCTAATCCCACTTCCAAAGCTGTTATGAGCGTGCTGATCTCAAATTCTACTGGAAACAAGGGGAATTTCCCATAGACTAACTCAAATGGTGAAAACTCGGTTGTATTCCGCCATGTTGTCCTATATGCCCATAGAGCTTCTGGAAGTTTCTAATACCAATCCTGGCAATGACTTGCTACAGTTTTTGTCAAGATATTTTCCAATACCTTGTTTGTACTTTCTACTTGTCCATTCGCCTGTGGGTGGTAAGGAGTTGTCACTCTGTGTTTAATCCCGTATTTCTGCATAAGCCTTCCTATCATGTGGGATGTGAACTGTGCTCCCCCATCTGAAACGATCTCCCTTGGAGTACCATATCGGGCAAAAAATTCTTCAAAAATAAAATCTGCAACCACCTATTTTGTTGCTCTCGCAACAGCTCTGGCTTCCACCCACTTAGTCACATAATCAGTGCGGACTAGAATGTGAATGTTTTGATGATAAGGTGCGTTGAAAGGTCCAACGAAATCAATTTCCCACTTCTCAAAAGGTTCAAGGACTAACTGGGGTTGTAGTGGTATCTAATCCGATTTCCCAGGCTATCCCATCCATTGACAACTGTCACATCTTCGGACATAATCTCGAGCATCATGAAAGATAGAAGGCCAGTAGTATCCAATTTGCAGCACCATGTGGCCTATTCTTTTACTTACAAAATTTCCTCCACAAGGGCCATCATGGGCAACCTTCAGTATCTCATAGATGTCATCCTCTAATACACAGCGCCGAATATGCTGATCAACCCCTATATGAAAGAGGTACCTTTCCATCCATGAATATTGGGTACTATGATGAATAATATTCCACTGATCCCTATATGAAAAATGACGAGGTACTTTCCCTGTAGCAAGATAGTTAGCAATATCTTCATACCACAGAGTGTTAGCAGAAATTGCAAAGAGATGCTCATCTAGAAAACTATCTTCAATGGGTGCACCTTCAACATTATTTTCTAGCCTAAACAGAAAATCATCAACCACATTGTCCTTTCCTAGTTTATCTACTATGGTAATGTCAAATTCTTGAAGTAACAAAAGCCATCTTGTAATACAATTAGGAGTAATGGGTGTATTCATTAGGTACCTGATTGCTACGTGATCAGTATGTACGAAGGTGGGATACTCGGTAATATAATGCTGAAACTTTTTGATGGCGTAGATGACAACAAGGAATTATTTTTCAGTCACTGTGTAGTTTAACTCAGCAGGAGCCAAGTTCTTACTAACATAGTAGACTGCATATGGTACCTTATCCACTTGCTACCCCAAAACTACCCCAACTGCTGTCTGAGAGGCATCAGCATGAATATGGAATGGTAATGTGTAGTCCGGCACTCGAAGGATCGGAGTGCTACACACAAGTTCCTTGGTCTTCACAAAGGTTGCATCACAGTCATTTGTCCACACAAAATCTGCATCTTTTGTGAGCAATTGAAAAAGTGGATGTGTTATTTTAGCAAAGTTTTCTATAAAGTGCCTGTAATAACCAGTACAACCAATAAAGCTACATACCTGTGTGGGTGTTTTAGGTATCGAGAAGTGCAATATTACCTTTATCTTAGTTGGATTCATTTGAATTCCAGCAGTGGAAAGTAAATGTCCCAAGACTATTCCTTCCTCCATAATCATGTAGCATTTTACTGTACTCAAAGAGACATGCGCCCGTTTGCATCTTTCAAGAAATTTTTCCAGATTTTCCAAACCCTCCTCGAATGAATCCCCATATTAAGTGAAGTCATCCATATAAATCTCAACACTATCATTTACCAGATCAGAGAAAATCCCCAAAATTTCCCTTTGGAATGTCGCAGGCGCATTACAGAGACCAAATGGGAGGACCCGGTATGCGAAAGTTCCCCAAGGGCATGTAAAAGTGGTTTTATCTTGATCTTTGGGAGCTATCTGGATCTGGTTATACCCACTAAATCTGTCCAGGAAGGAGAAGAACTTCTTCCCAGCCAAAGTATCCAAGACTTAGTCAATGAATGGTAATGGAAAATGGTCTTTCTGCATTGCCTTATTCAATTCTCTGTAATCCACACATATTCGCCATTGGATATCCGAAATGGGGTAGATAAATCCCACATCCAACAGCTTTTGAAGTTCTTCCTTGACAATGTTTTTCAGAGCAAGGTTCATCCTTCTCTAGGGTTGTCTCATAGGACGACAGTCCTCCTTGATGTATATATGTTGGGTACATAGATTAGCAGGAATCCCTTTCATGTATGTGTAGTCCCAAGCGAAGGCTTCCTTGTGTTTTCGAAGAACATCCAAGAGCTATTTTATTTGGGATTCTGACATATCTGAATTAATATTCAAGGTCTTTCCTAGCTCTATTTCCACATAAATGTTGTCATGGGATGCAATTGTAGGTATCTCATCGAACTCATCTGTTGTTTCAATATTTTCCTGCATTTCACAGCTCAAGAAGGACTCTGGAATTCGCTAATTTGAATCTGAAATAGAGTAGGGATCACTAATAAAAGTAGTAATTGTGTCATCTTTTGTTTCTATTTTCAACTGAAGGGCCTATCCAATATTAAGGACTGGTCTTAATTCCTCATTTTCAGATTCAGGTTCTTCCTTTGGTAAAGGTTTCTTACGGCCAACTGGTTTCACTGATGGGCTAGGTTCTGCAGGAGGATATAACACCAGATTTTTAGTAACCTGCCCATTGGAGATAACCATATGCCCAGAACGAAACCCAATGTAAGCATCTGTGGTTGCCAGCCACGGTCTTCCCATAATCAGGGGATGGCCACCAGCTAGGGACTGTGTTTGCAATACCAAGAAATCCACAGGGTAGTGCCATGAATCAACTGAGATTGTGATATCTTCTAACTTCCCTACTGGTTTAACAGTAGATCGATCTGCCAGCTCTAACACGGTCGGTGTATGTTTCAGGGTTCGATGACCCAATGCATGCATAGTCTCAGCAGTAATGGCATTTATGGCAGTGCCCAAATCTATCAGCACATTTGGAATTTCTACTCCATTAATTTGCATGGTTAAAATTGGGTTCTCGGGATCCCCATATTTCATAGGCATGACCTTCCCATCTGATAGCTTTCCCATCACATGAATGGTGAGTGTGTCCCTTGATTTCTTTCTAGGCTTCTTAGCACAATATTCCCTGAGATTTTTTACATATATAGGTACATCCCTCATAGTTTGTAAAAGGGGGATCATTAACAAACAAATTTTGTAACTCCCCTAACAAGTCAAACTCAGCTTGAGGGATCTACTTACTCAAAGCCAATCTTTTTGTATAGGGCAGTTCAGCTTGGTGTTTTTGAGTAATTAGCGTTGAGGAAGTGTTTGATTTTTACTAACTTGGTTTGATTCCTCTTCAACCATTTCTGGTTCCTTTGCCTCGTTGTTAACTTGTTCAATGATAACAAGTGATGTTTGAGCATCTACTACCCGCCCCGATCTCAGATTCATCTCATAAAGTTCTGCAGTGGATATGTTGTAAGACGGTAGGTTGAGGGTGTCAGCTTGCCGAGCCCCTTTATTGTTAGGATTCGGATTGGGTTGGATTGGAAGTTGAGAATGAACAGGCTGATTACCAAGAGGCGTATTAGAGGGAAAGTGGAGTTTTTGTTGTGGCATTGACTGGGGAAACTGTCCAAGAGGAGAAGGTCCATGCCAATTCGAAGCCCAGGAAGAACTCGAACTAGCTTGAGGAGCCCATTACTGCTAGGGTGGAAGCTGGTATTGGGGCCACATAGGTGGATAAGGCATGGACTAAGGACCCATATTAAAATTACTGAAATACTGAGATGGATCTGGAAACATACCTTGATTTCCCATTAGTGGACAAGGTTTCCATGGCTTTTTAGGTCCCATAAAGTACAACTACTCCATTTCTTCACCTGTCCCTTGAAAAACCGCTTTCAATCCTGGCAAGGAGGGGCATGAACTTGTTGCATGATTCAACTCACAAATTGAACATTCCTCTATAGAGTTCAATCAGCATTCCCTCTGTGTATGCTTCTTCCTACAATTTGGGCAAAATATATCCATAGTTCTTTCCAATTCAAGTTGTTTTTGTTTTACTTGCAGCATGTCCATTTGTGTAGACAGGGTACTCAGGATGTCAGTCCTCAAGTTATCCAGCAGATTTCCAATTTCTTCTTTTCTGACACCTCCACCGGATACTTTCATTGACTAAATCCCTTGTTTATTCCTTGCAACGCCCCTTGAGAATTGGATGCACATCTCACAGATGGTGTCAAATTTCTCTTTTGATATATCTCCCTTTTCGACTATGTTTAACAATTCCAAAGAGTCCTCTCGAAAGGCCCAAAGAAGGATGATTTTTAAAATATCCTTATCCAAGTCAGAGTGACTTGATCTCTGAAATGTGTATTTAAAACATTCCACACAGTCTTCCATATTTTCATCCTTTTCCTATGTAAATTTGAAAAGTTCTTCCTTAATATCCCGTGATTTACAGTAGTCCTAATACTTCTCCACGAAAGCAGTTTTCATCTCCTCCCATGTAGAAATAGTATTTCCTCGAAGACCCATAAGCCATCGCAGGGTTGTCCCCTTAAGTGTAGCAGAGAATATTTTCAATTTCTGAGCATCCGTTATATAATCATATCCCCGACACACAATGTCAAACTCAAACAGGAACGTGTCGGGATCTTCCGAAGTAAGCCCGTGAAAGATAGGTAAAGTTGTTAAAGGAATGGGCTTTGTTGGTGTGCCAGTCCCAAGATCCCCAATTGGGAAGTCAATAGTGGAGGTTGTAGGTGCCATGAATATCCTCCAATAATCACTGGGGATTTCAGTAGGTTCTACAAGAAATGATGGAGGGACTCTTATCGCAGGGGTTTGAGTTGCTTTAACAACACTCCCTCTATCCCTTGGTGATAGAAGTGCCCCTACAACTTCTTCCTCTCTGTCACAGTGGCTTGATCCTTCAGACCCCTTCTTTGCAACTTCTTCTTCCCTACTAGAATGGGTTAGTCCCTCAGATGTTCTGCCTGCAACTTCTTCTCCTTCTGTTACCAACAACAGTACCCCTTCATCAGGTATACTGCTACTTGTCTCTTCAGCTACTAGAAGGTTTTGTTGTATCAAATCAACAGGGGTATTGTGGACAACACTAGCTGATCTACACATTGTCCCTCAGATCTCGTTCATGCACCTGTCCTCACAGCAGCACGAGAAGATGCCTCTTATCCAACTTTTTCGATGATTTGTTGGATATAAGTATTCCTTCCCAAATCCTGTCCTCCCTTCTTTGACGGCTCTTCCTCTGCCCCTTTTATTCGAATCTCTGTTCATGCAAATTGGTGTAGTGAAAATCTCGATATTTGGTCACATTGCTCAGGACCTAGAGCAGGGTGTCAAAATACCATTCCCTCCCCAGGACTAGAGATCAATTTTTTATTTTTATTTTTTTTAACAACAAAAAGGAAAACAGCTAAAGAAAAAGGAACCTAGGGTTTAGGGCCTGGAGCAGGGTGTCAAAATACCCTTCCCTCCCCAGGAGAAGGAACCAAACAAGAAAAGTATAAGCATACAAGAAAATCTAAAGCTCGGGACCTGGATCAGGGCATCAAAGGACCATTCCCTCCCCTAGACGAGAGATTGGATTCTGATAATTAAGGAAAATCCAAAACAACTAATTGAACAAACCTCATGGCCCAAAAACAATAAAAGCAACAAAAATAAAAATACTATGCTCAGGACTTAGAGTAGGGTAGCACTTCCCTCCCTAAGATGAGAGATTGACCCTCTAGTCAATATAGATCATGTATTTCACCTTGTTAGCCTTCCTCGGAAACAACACCAAAATGTTGGTGTCTAAGTATGAACAAATTATTCAACCCCATTTCCTACAGTAATTGATCAATCTAGGTGCGTACACTTTTCAAGGTAACACGCAAGGTATATGCAGGAGCAAGGTTACAATCTTACATCAACCAAGGGTTCGCGACTAAGAAACTAAAGCATCGATGTAACAGTAATAGAGATTAAATTGAAGAACTTAAAAAGATATTCGCAACAATCTGTGGAAACCTGTAACAGCAATAAGAAAATAAATATAACGAATAAACAACATACATAAAAAGGAAAACACGCAGAACCTGATTAGAAGAGCGGGCCCAGCTCTCTGATTAGTGCTATGTTAACTCTCAACGAAAGATAGAACAATAAGGTACTTATACTTTATTAATCTGTAAAAGAGCTATTACAATACATATCTTTGCACGGCTAACCCTTCGCACAGGAATGAAACCTCTTTTATACAATACAGGGGTAATAACATCTTCCCCAAAACTTGGAAACTAAATGCCCAAAAATATACAACAGTTCAGAACAACATTAGTGCCGAGAGAGCAAGAACAAAAATGATCCAAAATGGATTAAAACAACTGCGAGTCGATTATGTTGTTTTAGAATTGATAAACAACTGATGTGAGTCACGGAACTGCTACTACACGCTGTAGGATCAACACCCATTCCTTGGAATCTACGGACATAACAAGTTTTAGTGGTTTGCATTGGCAAAACCCTCGTGACTTTACTTCATTAATTAAATATTCCAAGAGACAGAGAAAGGGTTTTACCTCATAGGTTTATCATAATAAATGTATGTTAATGAGTGCAGAAAGGATAAAAGGATGGGTGAAAATGTAAGGAAAAGCTAAGCAGATTTGGTGCCCAACACACATGAAGATCCATCTTGCATGTACATATAGGGACTCCCAAATACAACTCCATATACATCAAGTTGAACTACATCCAACTCTACTTCATCCATAAAATCAACACTGATAGCAAATTTTATTTTATAGTGTTTAATTACATCTATATTTTCTTCCTTGTTAACCCATCCTAATGGACTTGGTCTAGGATGGTTATGACTCTCCAATCCTAGTTTCTTGACCAAATTTGTTAATATGAGATTATCCTATGATCTTAAGTTCAATAGGAGCATCATTTTTTATCTTCCTAACTTTTATAATATATGGAAGAGTCTAGTCATTTCCTCCTCTTCATGTTGTTGAAGGCTAGTCAAATTCACCGTTTTATGGACTAATGTATAGACAATCTTCTCATCCATGTCTGAGTTGCTTTTCTCTTGGTTGCTCAATTCAGTGGCCATGAAATTTTTCTTTTTAGCATTTTTATTTCAATTCTTCATGTTGAGCACTGAATGAATCTTCCAACACTTGTCCTATGTATGACCATAAATATTATAGTGGTTGCAATGGTTGTTGAGATCTTTTCAAGGGCATGTTATGGCTATTACTTATTTTTCATTTTCCTACTTTCTACTTTTTCTTCCCATCCTTGGAAGATTTCTGGTGCTCCTCGTTCTTTGAGCCACTTAATTTCCCTTTCATCTAGTGTATGTTATCCAAGTATCATGCCTACACACAAGCCTCATCCATAATTTTAGGTTTGAAAAACACAATTTTATTCTACATATGGTTATGTAGACCCCCTATATCCTAGAGAAGTATGTATGGTGGTTTGAGGAGATATCCAACAATATTTCTATCTTCCTAAATGTTGGCTTAAGGGGGCTTGACCCAGGTTCAAAGTTGTTCACACCAACCAACAAAACCCTAATTTCTGGCCCTTTCAGCAACAATCTACATAGTGTAGGTTGTAGTCTCACCCGAAGCTATATTGGGGGATGTTAGAACCAGGTTTCTGCATCCATAGACTGTGTCATAAGTGATCTTAAGCCCTTGTAGCTTAGATTTACCTTCACACAGACCTAATTATTTCTATGGTCCACCACTGCAACTCTAATAAAATGGCTTCTAGACCTTTGTGAATGTCTATGATAAGACTTTATAGACCTAAAAGAAGCAGACTGTCCACTTTCATGCACTAAATAATAACCCTAGATTTGCCTTTGCGCAGATCTACTTGATTCAACATAAATCATAACAGATTTGACCATTACCTTTGTGAAAATGGATTATTACTTAGTTCATGCATAAATATTAAATATTCAGTAGATTCGCGCCAAAATTATACACTATTCCACAAAAAACAGATCATTAAGCCATAATGCATAACTTGAACAAAATTAAGAATAATACACGAAGGCAAGATATTTGTTCCAAAATCAGTCTTTATTAGGTTTCAGCATTTAATTTACAAACTCTTCCACCCCGCACTCAATTGCAGGGGCCCGTGCACTCAACTGTGGACTTGCCAAGGTCTCTGCACACTCAGCTACAGGAGCCTTCCCCTTTCACCTAGGTACATGAAATAGAGTTTTCCTTCCTTAGCACTTTCCCAAAAGAATCATCTTTTGTCTTAGATTGATAACTAGACTTGCTATGACTCAACTATATATAGATTTTTCAATAAAATACCATGGTCCACGGACCATGGGTGAGTCTCAAAACTGACCTATCACTTACCCAAACAAGGGACTAAAGCCCCTTTGACTCCTACCTAGCTGCATGCTCTGCTTCCACTTTTTGCAGGGACTTTACATTCTTTTACAAAATATTTCTAAAAAATTGGTTCAACTAACCCAAAATTGACCCTAGGGACCCTATCCCAATAGGCCCCCAACACAAAAATGGTGACTCGCCCTCGATTCATTCTACTGGCACCTCGATCTTGTTGTGGAGGTCACTAAACTCGACTTGCAATGCTACTACATTAGTAGAACTCTGTATCGTGGCTTGTTGCAATTCCTCTACCTGATTCTCTTTCGTCGAGCCTTCTACTACTAAGCGCATTGTTCTCTGTGTCCGCTGCAGTGTCTTTAACTTTTCTGAAAGTGAGAGTAAGCTCACAGGCTTCCTCTATCCATGGTTGTAGTATGGCCTTGAGAAGGGCCTCTCTCCTCTGTAGCTCTTCAATTTATAATTGCAGCTGCTTGCCTTCCTACAATCGCATGAGGTGTTGGATTGGCGACAAGGTGCGCGTAGTTGCCTTGACTTCAACAAACTTGTGTTGTGTCTCCCAGATATCTGTGTTAAGCTTCTGTAGGTTTGGGTCCTCCTGCAAAGTCATCCATAGCTCCATGGCCTATTCGAATATCAATTGGCAGCCTATGACTTCTATATCCAAAGTGCCCATGCTTTTCCTGATAGCTGCTCCACGTTGCTCCTGGACCTCTGGCACAGTGGTTGGTTGTAACTTCGGTTGAAGCTTTGAGATCTTCATTTGAAATTCAAACGTGACTTTACCTATCTCATCCTTGGATGTGTAGACCACAACAGCCAATTTCCTAATTTTTGTTGTAGCTGCTGCATCCTCCAGAATTTTTAACTCTGGAAGTGAATGACATGCCTGCGTGATTGCTGTTGATCCAGGTGGCTCCAGAGATAGGCAAAAGTCCCAGAAGACTCAGGAAGCATCAAAAATAAAATTGGTTGGATTATGCTCGAACCAAGTTCATATTAAAGATCTTGTCGTCATGATTACGGTGGTGCAAACGGTTCATCAATCCGAGTCTGGATGAGGAATATAGAGGCAATCAAAGTTTTAGTTGACTTTTTCTTACTGGGCAGGTTAATGGAGACACAATTTGGACTTTTTCCAGCGGATGGAATTTGGCCAACTCCAGCCAGATTCTAGGCGAAATTGTCGCCTGTTTAGTTTGACTCCTTTGTCCAAATTCTGGAATTTTCGAAAATGTGCCATTATTATTAAAAATTATAAAAAATATATATAAAAAAAGGAGGTGGTGGGCCACCACCCCCACCACCCCACGCCTCTCCACTCTCCATATCAATAACATAACATAACAAATTGCCATTTTATGTGAGGCCGGCGGGGATCAAACCCGTCTAGCCCACATGGGTCGGCCCCCACCGGGCAATCCCATGTGATACATACCACCTCCCTGCGCCAAATAAATTCACCAACCCATGAACCCTCATACGACGCAACCTCCACCCAAAAATTTTAATGCACACTCCAAAACTGCTAACCGCACACTATTTAAAAAATATTGTTTCGTTTTAATTTTGGTTCCATGGGGATTCGAACTCGGAACCACCTTTAACAAAGTGCACCAAATTTAGCCACTGGCCCAACGAATTTTTCTTTGTAACTTCCGCCCTCGAATTTTACGTAAACCTTCATAGAGGAGCAGAGGAGAATGGGCATGGAAATCGAGGAGAGTGTGCAGGCATATCGAGATATAATATTTTTTAATGGTTTTGCAGGTGGAACCATGAGCTTGAGAAAAACACAAGCGGAACCATGATTGGGCAAAATTTCGAAGAGGGTGAAATTTTTGCAGTGTCCAAATTGGATAAACTTTATGTCGATCTTACACCTCTAAGCGACACGAACCCGATGGCATAGTCAGTTTCCTGATCTGAGCAACAAATTTTCAGAGGACCCAGAGGAGGGAATCTTTGTGGAATGTAAGAGGAATCTAAAAGATTCCTTGAGCCCCAGATTCTCACTTTCTCAAAATTAAGAAATTTGATAGTCGATTTTGCACTATTCGATGCCACAAATCTGATGGTGCATTCATATTTTTCATTTGCTAATTTCATTTTCCAACCACTTTTCTAAGTGGAGTGCAGGTGTCAACATTGATGTGCGAGCAACCATTTCCATGAGATTCGACGCCGTGAGATTGGATGTACGACCAGCTTCAACAGCTTGACATCCTTCTTCAAATGGCCCTTGGATGTGAGGTATATGCAATTTATTCATGTACTTCTTTTTCTATGCATCGTGCTGAACAGATCCCTGTTTGACGCTTGATGTGATGCGGAATCATCTGTGTGATGTACTTGTTGTCATGATTTGTCATGTTGTGTTTTGAGATCCCTTTGTTGTATGTTGATGGGATACTCATGTTGTCATCTTGTATGTTTTCATTGAGATCCCTTTTATGCCATGTAGATAGGATGCTCATTTTCATCATGCATGAGTTTTATGTCATACTGATAGTAGTCCTTTTTTATTGAGAGTTCCTATAGTGGAACATCCCTTGGAGCCACTCCTGCGTGAGGGAATTTTCCTTGTATGATAGTGACATCACCTCTTATGTACATCATCATTATTGACAACACTTAATGTAGTGGCCTACACCATCTTGACATCGGGGCCCAGAGACGTAGTCCCTCCTGGACGAACTCCATTATCAACGTCTTGTTATTTGATGTGTTGATGATTGACATGTTCCTCTTCTTTACAGCATGCAGATGTATTCATTTATGTCCTTTTTAAAAATGCAATTTAACACATCACGAAAGTAAAAGGTCTTGGAAGGGTCCTTCATCACACCTAGACCTGGATCAAGTGGTATCAAAGCGGTCTTTGCGTGAATGTGAATTGCAAGCGTCAACAATGGAACATGCAACGATATAGGATGAAAAAGCAATGTATGAGACCATGCTCAAAATTTCAAAAAGGGTGGGAATAATGTATGAAACTCTACAAAAAGAGACAAAGGAAAAGGAGCGATTGTAGCTTTAGTTGCAAGCCACGGAAGAGGCCCTAGAAGAATTGAAGCACAACAAACATAATCTTCAAATGGAGAACGCTGAATTGAAGATGCTTCTACATGAAGAGAAAGAGGAAAAACATAGTTTGTTATGACAGCTGCAAGCGAAGGAAGAGGCCTTGGAAAAGTTGTAACGTGACTTGTATGAGGTAAAAAGTAGTTCTCCATATTCATGTATATTTCCTGATGATGATTTCGCTGTTTTTGAAAATCATACCACAGGAATTGGCTCCAAACTGTTGAAGAAAATGGGGTATGAAGGAAAAGGCTCGGGCATTAATGGCAAAGGCATTGTGAATCCCATCAAAGTGGATGAATTTCCTTGTCGAATAGGAATTGGGTATGTCAGAAAGGAAGTTGGGGAATGCCCTGAGATAACTAGTGAACCACCGACAATAGAAGACGAGAAGCCCTCATGAGTTCTTTCCAAATCAATAGAGGAGGTAAAAGATGTTGATTTCCTTTCGGTTTCGTCTTCACATAGTATGATTTTTGTTGGAGATTTGGGGATCCCAATTATAGGGACAAACATGAGGCTTCTTACAAGGACGAGGCATGAGGAGGAAGAACAACTTAGTGCTAATAACCAAGGCATAACTCAACCATTGGAGGTTGTGCAAAGACCTCAATTTGTAGGCTTGAGATACATTGAAGGAGAATGCTCGAAGGTGTCATATGCTTCCGAGAGATCGTCAAAATTGTCGAGGAAAGAGAATGATGGGAACACATCCCCATCATCACATGGCAGTTTATATTGCAGGGAAAGAGCTAAGGCAAGCTCTCATCGCCATACTTACACCAAAGATGGCAAGGAAAGGTATAACCACTCTCGACATTCGATTATAATCATGTTTTTTATGATGAGCGTAAAACATGGCATCAAAAAACATGTACCTTTTGTGGATTACATAACCATACATTTTCTAAGTGTTAGAAAAGAATGGAAGCACAAACAGAGAAGAGGCGTGAAATACCCTCTCAACAGCAAGTAAACAAACATGTTAAGAAGATTTGGAGGATGAAGACCTATTGCAGTCATTGCGACGGAAGTGGCCATCAAAGAGCCACTTGTTGGAGTCTCCATCCAAAGCAGTGCCTTAAAGACAAAGCGTCAGTGCGTAAACCAGGTGAAGCAGTTGTTCAACAAGAAAAACCGCCACAAGGAGGTGACCCATTCACCTTGATAAGTGAAAAATGGTTTTTAGATATGTTAGCATTTCATGGTCGTGATTTTTTAAATCATTTGTTTCATTTTAAAATGTAAAAGTGATGATGTGTTTTCCATCACTTGTTTGGCAACAATGATGTTTGGTATTATTTGGAGTCACATTTTAAACTCTGAAAGTGATGTTGTGTTTCATCACTTGTCAAAGAAAAGATAATGTTTGGCCTTATCTTTATAAATCATGTGTTGCAGTGAAGATGTGTTTTCCATCACTTGTTGGAGCAACAATGATATGTTGGCCTTGTTTTCATAGCTGTGGGATTGTTTCCATTTTGATGTAAACTTGACCATCGAGTATGTGTTATAAACTCGTGGCAAGTGTGGGATGCTTGGGTCATTAGTTATTCATGAAAGTCAAGGATGTAATTTTCAAAACAAAGTACTATAGGTTGCAGAGGTTACAGGTGTCGGCTCATCGCTTAAGGCTCCGAAGAACAAAGGTGAAGGAGATGGAAGAGAGACCTTTTAGGATGTTGGTGATGAAGACAAGGTACAGAGATGTTGCAGATTATTTTTCATGCTTTTGGAGGACCAAAATCTCCTCAGTGGGGAGGATTGATCCAGGTGGCTCCAAACACAGGCAGAAGTCCCAGAGGACTCAGGAATGGTCAAAAATAAAAGTGGTTGGATTATGCTCGAACTAGGTTCATATTAAAGATCTCATCGTCGTGATCACAGTGGTGTGAATAGTTCGTCAATCTGAGTCCGGATGAGGAAGATAGAGGTAGTCAAAGTTTTGGTTGACTTTTGCTGACTGGGCAAGTTAATGGAGACACAATTTGGGCTTTTTCCAGCGGATCGAATCCAGCCAACTCCAGCCAGATTCCGGGAGAAATTGTCGCCTGTTTAATTTGAGTCCTTCAGCCAAATTTTGAAATTTTCAAAAATGTACCATTATTATTAAAAATTATATAAACAAATATATAAAAAAAGGAGGTGGTGGGCCACCACCCCCACCACCCCACAACTCTCCACTCTCCATATCAATAACGTAGCATAACACATTGCCATTTTATGTAAGGTCAGCGGGGATCGAACCTGCCCGGCCCTCGTGGGCCGGCCTCCACCCAATGGCCCCATGTGATACGTACCACCTCGCTACGCCAAATAAATGTGCCAACCCATGAACCCTCATATAACACAACCTCTTCTCAAAAACATTAATGCGCACTCCAAAACTGCTAACCGCACACTATTTAAAAAATATTGTTACATGTTAATGTTGCTTCCATGGGGATTCAAACCCAGAACCACCTCCAACAAAGTGCGCCAAATTTAGCCACTGGCCCAATGAATTTTTCTTTGTAACTTCTGCCCTCGAATTTTACATAAACCTTCATGGAGGAGCAGAGGAGAATGGACACAGAAACCGAGGAGAGCATGCGCGCAAATCGAGATATAATATTTTTTAATGGTTTTGTAGGTGGAACCATGACCCTGAGAAAAACACAGGCGAAACCATGATTGGGCGAAATTTCCAAGAGGGTGAAATTTTTGCAGTGTCCAAATTGGACAAACTTTATGTTGATCTTACACCTCTCAGCAACACGAAACTGATAGTGCAGTCAGTTTCCTGATCTAAGCAGCAGATTTGCAGAGGACCTAGAGGAGGGAATCTTTGAGGAATCTAGGGGGAATCTAAAAGATTCCTTGAGCCCCAAATTCTCACTTTCTCAGAATTCATAAAGTTAATAGTCGATTTTGCACTATTCGACGCCACAAATCTGATGGTGCGTTCAAACCTTTCATTTGCTCATTTCATTTTCCAGCCACTTTTCCAAGTGGAGTGCAAGTGTTAGCATTCATGTGCGAGCAACCATTTCCATGAGATTTGACACCACAAATCTGATGGTGTGTTCAGATTTTTCATTTGCTCATTTCATTTTTCAGCCACTTTTCTAAGTGGAGTGCAGGTGTCAGCATTCATGTGCGAGCAGCCATTTCCATGAGATTTGATGCCGCGAGATTCGACGTGCGACCAGCTTCAGTAGCTTGTCATCCTTCTTCAGATGGCCCTTGGATGTGAGTTATATGTAGTTTATTCATGTACTTCTTTCGCTATGCATCGTGCTGCACAAATCCCTGTTTGATGCTTGATGTGATGTGGAATCATCTATGTGATGTACTTGTTGTCATGATTCATCATGTTGTGTTTTGAGATCTCTTTGTTGTATGTTGATGGGATACTCATGTTGTAATCATGTATGTTTGCATTGAGATCCCTTTTATGCCATGTCGGCAAGATGCTCATTTTCATCATGCATGAGTTTTATGTCATACTGAAAGGAGTCCTTTTTGACTGAGAGTTCCTGTAGTGGAACATCTATTGGAGCCAATCCCACGTGAGGGCATTTTCCTTGTATGATAGTGACATCACCTCTTATGTACATCATCACTATTGACAACACTTAATGCAGCGACCTACACCATCTTGACACCAGGGCCTGAAGACGTAGTCCCTCTTGGACGAACTCTATTATCAACGTCTTGTTATTTGATGTGTTGATGATTGACATGTTCCTCTTCTTTACAGCATGCAGATGTATTCATTTATGTTCTTTTTAAAAATGCAATTTAACACATCACAAAAGTAAAAGGTCTTGGAAGGGTCCTTCGTCACACCCGGACCTGGATCAAGTGGTATCAGAGCGGTCTTTGCATGAATGTGAATTGCAAGTGTCAACAATGGAACATGTAGCGATAGAGGATGAAAAAGTGATGTAAGAGACCATGCTCAAAATTTCCAAAAGGGTGGAAAGAATGTATGAAACTCTATCGAAAGAGACAAAGGAAAAGGAGCGATTGCAGCTTCAGTTGCAAGCCACGGAAGAGGCCCTGGAAGAACTGAAGCACAACAAACATAATCTTCAAACAGAGAAAATTGAATTAAAGATGCTTCTACATGAAGAGAAAGAGGAAAAACATAGTTTTCTACGACAACTGCAAGTGAAGCAAGAGGCCTTGGAAAAGCTACAACGTGACCCATGTGAGGTAAAAAGTAGTTCTCCATATTCATGTATATTTCCTGATGATGATTTCGATATTTTTGTAAATCATAGAACAGGAATTGGCTCCAAATTGTTGAAGAAAATGGGGTATGAAGGAAAAGGCTTGGGCATTAATGGCCAAGGCATTGTCAATCCCATCAAAGTAGAAGAATTTCCTTGTCAAATAGGACTTGGGTATGTCAGAAAGGAAGTTGGGGAAAGCACTGAGATAGCTAGTGAACCACCAACAATAGATGATGAGGCTCCTTACAAGGACGAGGCATGAGGAGGAAGAAAAACTTGGTGTTAATAACCAAGGGATAACTCAACCATTGGAGGTTTTAAAGAGACCTCAATTTGTAGGCTTGAGATACACCGAAGGAGAATGCTCAAAGGTGTCATGTGCTTCCGAGACATCGTCAAAATCGTCGAGGAAAGAGAATGATGGGAACACATCCCTATCATCCCATCACAGTTTACATTGCAGGAAAAGAGCTAAGGCCAGCTCTCATTGCCATACTTACACCAGAGATGGCAAGGAAAGGTATAACCACTCTCGACATTCCAATGTTCACTTCGATTATAATCATGTTTTTAATGATGAGCGTAAAACATGGCATCAAAAAACATGTACCTTTTGTGGATTACATAACCATACATTTTTCTAAGTGTTGGAAAAGAATGGCATCACAAAAAGAGAAGAGGCATGAAAGATCCTCTCAAGAGCAGGCAAAGAAACATGTTAAGAAGATTTGGAGGAAGAAGACCTATTGCAGTCATTGTGATAGAAGTGGTCATCAAAAAACCACTTGTTGGAGGCTCCATCGAGAGCAGCGCCTTAAAGACAAAGCATCAGTGTGTGAACCAGGAGAAGCAGTTGTTCGATAAGAAAAACCACCACAAGGAGGCGACCCATCCACCTTGATAAGTGAGAACTGGTTTCTAGATATGTTAGCATTTCATGGTCGTGCTTTTCTAAATCGTTTGTTGCATTTTAAAATGTAAAAGTGATGATGTGTTTTCCATCACTTGTTCGGCAACAATGATGTCCGGTATTATTTGGAGTCACATTTTAAACTCTGAAAGTGATGTTGTGTTTCCATCACTCGTCAAAGCAAAAATAGTGTTTGGCCTTATCTTTGTAAATCATGTGTTGCAGTGATGATGTGTTTTCCATCACTTGTTGGAGCAACAATGATATGTTGGCCTTGTTTTCATAGCTGGGGGATTGCTTCCATTTTGATGTAAACTTGACCATCGAGTATGTGTTATAAACTTGTGGCAAGTGTGGGATGCTTGGGTCATTAGTTACTCATGAAATTTAAGCATGTAATTTTCAAAACAAAGTACTACAAGTTGCAGAGGTTGCAGGTGTCAGCTCATCGCTTAAGGCTCCAAAGAACAAAGGTGAAGGAGATGGAAGCGAGACCTTTTAGGATGCTTGTGATGTAGACAAGGTACATAAAAGTTGCAGATTATTTTTAATGCTTTTGGAGGAACAAAAGCTCCTCAATGGGGAGGATTTATCCAGGTGGCTCCAGACACAGGTAGAAGTCCCAGAGGACTCAGGAAGGGTCAAAAATAAAAGTGGTTGGATTATGCTTGAACCAGGTTCATATTAAAGATCTAATTGTCGTGATCGCAGTGGTGTGAACAATTCGTCAATCCAAGTCCGAATGAGGAAGATAAAGGCAGTCAAAGTTTTGGTTGACTTTTGCTGACTAGGCAGGTTAATGGAGACACAATTTTTCCGGCGGATGAAATCCGGCCAACTCCGGCCAGATTCCGGGTGAAATTGTTGCTTGTTTAATTTGACTCCTACACCCAAATTTTGAAATTTTCGAAAATGTACCATTATTATTAAAAATTATAAAAAATATATATAAAAAAAGGAGGTGGCGGGCCACCACCCCCACCACCCGACACCTTTCCACTCTCCATATCAATAACGCAACATAACACATTGTCATTTTATGTGAGGCTGGTGGGGATCGGACCCACCCGGCCCATGTGGGTCGGCCCCCACTAGGTGGCCCCATGTGTTACATACGACCTCCCTGCGCCAACCCATGAACCCTCATATAACGCAACCTCCGCCCAAAAAATTTAATGCGCACTCTAAAGTTGTTAACCACACACCATTTAAAAAATATTGTTACATGTTAATTTTGGTTCTGTGGGGATTCAAACCCGAAACCACCTCCAATGAAATGTGCCAAATTTAGCCACTGACCCAACAAATTTTTCTTTGTAACTTCCACCCTCAAATTTTACATAAACCTTCATGGAGGAGCAGAGGAGAACGGGCACAGAAACTGAGGAGAGCATGCACGTAGATCGAGATATAATATTTTTTAATGGTTTTGTAGGTGGAACCATGAGCCTGAGAAAAACACAAGCGGAACCATGATTGGGCGAAATTTCTAGGAGGGTGAAAATTTTGCAGTGTCCAAATTGGACAAAGTTTATGTCGATCTTACACCTCTCAGCGACACGAACCCAATGATGCAGTCAGTTTCCTGATTTGAGCAGAAGATTTGCAGAGGACCCGAAGGAGGGAATCTTTGAGAACTCTAGGAGGAATCTAAAAGATTCCTTGATCCCCAGATTCTCACTTTCTCAGAATTCAGAAATTTGAAAGTTGATTTTGCACCATTCGATGACACAAATCTAATGGTGCATTTAGAATTTTCATTTTCCAACCACTTTTCTAAGTGGAGTGATCCAGAATCTTTTGCTTATAGATGTGTTAAATAATCACATGTAGAAATTGCAACTTAACCTTAGAAATCTAATGTGCACATGAGAGAAGAAGAAGAAACACATAAAACATGAGAAGAAGACAAGAAGCTTGATAATAGATTTCGTCCAACTTGGACTATGTCTCAGAGCCCTGCTCAATCAATGGGGAGGCTTTCATTCATTAAATGGCATGAAAAAGAAGAATACAATCATCAATTACAAAAAATGAATCTTATACCTCCATTCTAAAAAATGGTCGAAAAATGCAGAACTCATATGGAGAAACGGATAGCCCCATTGCATTCGTGGCATCGAGAAGGGCTGAAACCATATAAAATTTGTCAAATCTTGACAAAATGAACTTTCACCCCTCCTGCAAGCTCCTGCCTCTAACCGTGTGCACTGTCCTCTCCCCCTACACTTTTCTACATTCATCTTGCTTTATAACATTTTTTGTTACAAGGACGCTTAAATCGAGGAGTCTGTTTGTTTATAATAGAAACTATTCAAACGAAAGGATCGACGGGCGAAATGAATTTGGACGTCCGACCTTTCTTCACAACAAAACCCTGAAAATAGGCTTTTTTCGTTTATTACAATAACACATGGAAACACTGAAAAATCCGACCGCAAAGCTATAAAGCCAGAACTCAAATTATATCCAATCTGCCCTATTCGCCTGTTGGGTCTGCGCTTATCGCAAATTCCAACAGCCCTTGTAGTGGAGATCACCAATCGCTGATCACCAATTGCCGATATCGACGTATCACTATAAGCCCCATCAACATATCGCAACATCACAGTCGCAACAACCCCGGGGTCTTTCCTTAAACCTTAGCATATGCCGACGCCTATCATCGATGCCAATATCGCATGTCCCCTGGTCTCGGTCCCGATATCACATATACCTTGCCCCCGATTGCGATAAGTCGGAGATCGTTGATTGGGGGTTCCTTCCGCCTGGCCTTAAGTTCGCCCCTTGAACCCTTCCGATTGCAATTTTCCTTTATAAGGCTCTAAGCCCATTTTTAGAAGAAATGCCTCATTTTTCAAATGCACAAAGGAAAACTTCTTTTTGCGATAACTTCATCATCTGAAGTCCATTTTAGCCCATTCAAGTTGTAGTAGATTCAGAATGAAAAGATCTACAAAATGGGACTATTTCTAGGAGCATCCCTGGACTTTCATTTTCCTCTATTTCTTGCAAGTCAACCCAAAACTTTGACTGCTTCTATCTCCTTCATTCGGACTCGGATTGGAGCACCATTCGCACCATTGGAATCAAGGCAACGAGCACTTAGATCTGATGTCAACATAATTTCCTTTCTACCACTTTGAATTTTGAGCCTTTTTCATGCCCCTGGTGTCTTGAGATCCACCTGGATCATGGAGTGCAGGTGTCAGCATTCATGTGCAAGCAGCCATTTCCATGAGATTCGACGCCACAGGATTCGACGTGCGACTAGCTTCAGCAGCTTGACATCCTTCTTCAGATGGCCCTTGGATGTGAGGTATACGCAGTTTATTCATGTACTTCTTTTGCTATGCATCGTGCTGCACAGATCCTTGTTTGATGCTTGATGTGATGTACTTTTTGTCATGATTCATCATGTTGTGTTTTGAGATCCCTTTCTCGTATGTTGATGGGATACTCATGTTGTCATCATGTATGTTTGCATTGAGATTCCTTTTATGCCATGTCGGCGGGATGCTCATTTTCATCATGCATGAGTTTTATGTCATACTGATAGGAGTCATTTTTGACTGAGAGTTCCTATAGTGGAACATCTCTTGGAGCGACTCCTACGTGAGGACATTTTCCTTGTATGATAGCGACATCACTTCTTATGTACATCATCACTATTGACAGCACTTAATATAGCGGCCTACACCATCTTGACACGAGGGCCCGGAGATGTAGTCCCTCCTAAATGAACTCCGTTATCAATGTCTTGTTATTTGATGTGTTGATGATTGACATGTTCCTCTTCTTTACAACATATAGATGTATTCATTTATGTTCTTTTTAAAAATGCAATTTAACAAATCACGAAAGTAAAAAGTCTTGGAAGGGTCCTTCGTCACACCCGGACTTGGATCAAGTGGTATCAGAGCAGTCTTTGTGTGAATGTGAATTGCAAGCATGAACAATGGAATGTGCAGCGACAGAGGATGAAAAAGAAATGTCCGAGACCATGCTCAAAATTTCCAAAAGGGTGGAAATAATGTATGAAACTCTACAAAAAGAGATAGAGGAAAAGGAGCGATTGCAGCTTCAGTTGCAAGCCACAGAAGAGGCCTTAGAAGAATTGAAGCACAACAAACATAATCTTCAAACAGAGAAAGTTGAATTGAAGATGCTTCTACATGATGAGAAAGAGGAAAAACATAGTTTTCTATGACAACTACAAGTGAAGCAAGAGGAGTTGGAAAAGCTACAGCGTGGTCCATGTGAGGTAAAAAGTATTTCTCCATCTTCATGTATATTTCCTGATGATGATTTCACTGTTTTTGAAAATCATACCATAGGAATTGGCTCCAAACTGTTGAAGAAAATGGGGTATGAAGGAAAAGGCTTGGGCATTAATGGCAAAGGCATTGTCAATCCCATCAAAGTAGAAGAATTTCCTTGTCAAACAGGACTTGGGTATGTCAGAAAGGAAGTTGGGGAATGCACTGAGACAACTAGTGAACCACCAACAACAGATGATGAGAAGTCCTCATCAGTTCTTTCCAAATCAATAGAGGAGGTAAAAGATGTTGATTTACTTTCGGTTTCATCTTCACATAGTATGATTTCTGTTGGAGATTTGGAGATCCCAATTACAGGGACAAACATGAGGCTCCTTACAAGGACGAGGCACGAGGAGGAAGAACAACTTGGTTTTAATAACCAAGGCATAACTCAACCATTGGAGGTTGTGGAGAGACCTAAATTTGTAGGCTTGAGATACACTGAAGGAGAATGATCGAAGGTGTCATATGCTTCTGAGACATTGTCAAAATCGTCGAGGAAAGAGAATGATGGGAACACATCCCCATCATCCAATGGCAGTTTACATTGCAAGAAAAGAGCTGAGGCAAGCTCTCATCACCAACTTACACCAGAGATGGCAAGGAAAGATATAACCACTCTCGACATTTGAATGTTCATTTCGATTATAATCATGTTTTGATGATGAGCGTAAAACATGGCATCGAAAAACATGTACCTTTTGTGGATTACATAGCCATACATTTTCTAAGTGTTGGAAAAGAATGGCAGCACAAACATAGAAGAGGCATGAAAGACCCTCTCAAGAGCAGGCAAATAAACATGTTAAGAAGATATGGAGGAAGAATACCTATTGCAGTCATTGCGACAGAAGTGGCCATCAAAGAGCCACTTGTTGGAGGCTCCATCTAGAGCAGCACCTTAAAGACAAAGCGTCAGTGCGTGAACTAGGTGAAGCAGTTGTTCGACAAGCAAAACTGCCACAAGGAGGAACCCATTCATCTTGATAAGTGAAAAATGGTTTCTAGATATATTAGCGTTTCATGGTTGTGCTTTTTTAAATCATTTGTTGCATTTTAAAATGTAAAAGTGATAATGTGTTTTCCATCACTTGTTCGGCAACAATGATGTCTCGTATTATTTGGAGTCACATTTTAAACTTTAAAAGTGATGTTGTGTTTCCATCACTTGTCAAATCAAAAATAGTGTTTGGCCTTATCTTTGTAAATCATGTGTTGCAGTGATGATGTGTTTTCCATCACTTGTTGGAGCAACAATGATATGTTGGCCTTGTTTTCATAGCTGAGGGATTGTTTCCATCTTGATGTAAACTTGACCATCGAGTATGTGTTATAAACTGGTGGCAAGTGTGGGATTCTTGGGTCATTAGTTAGTCATGAAATTCAAGCATGTAATTATCAAAACAAAGTACTACAGGTTGCAAAGGTTGCAGGTGTCCGCTCATCGCTTAAGGCTCCGAAGAACAAAGGTGAAGGAGATGGAAGAGAGACCTTTTAGGATGTTGGTGATGAAGACAAGGTACAGAGAAGTTGAAAATTATTTTTCATGCTTTTGGAGGACCAAAATCTCCTCAGTGGGGAGGATTGATCCAGGTGGCTCCAGGCACAGGTAGAATTCCCAGAGGACTCACGAAGGGTTAAAAATAAAAGTGGTTGGATTATGCTTGAACCAGGTTCATATTAAAGATCTTGTCGTCGTGATCATGGTGGTGCAAATGGTTCGTCAATCCGATTCCAGATGAGGAAGATAGAGGTAGTCAAAGTTTTGGTTGACTATTGTTGACTCAGTAGGTTAATGGAGACACAATTTGGACTTTTTCCAGTGGACAGAATCCGGCCAACTCCAACCATTTTCCAGGCGAAATTGTCACCTGTTTAATTTGACTCCTTTGGCCAAATTTTGAAAATTTCGAAAATCTACCATTATTATTAAAAATTATAAAAAATATATATAAAAAAGGGAGGTGGTGGGCCACCACCCCCACTACCCCCCGCCTCTCCACTCTCCATATCAATAACATAACATAACACATTGCCATTTTATGTGAGGTCGGCGGGCATCGAATCGGCTCGACCCACATGGGTCGGCCCCCACCAGGCGGCCCCATGTGATATGTGCCACCTCCCTGTGCCAAATAAATGCACCAACCCACGAACCCTCATATAACGCAACCTCCGCCCAAAAAATTTAATGCGCACTCCAAAACTGCTAACCACACATTATTTAAAAAATATTGTTATGTGTTAATTTTGGTTCTGTGGGGATTCGAACCCGAAACCACCTCCAACAAAGTGTGCCAATTTTAGCCAAAGGCCCAATGAATTTTTCTTTGTAACTTTCGCCCTCAAATTTTACATAAACCTTCATGGAGGAGCAGAGGAGATCGGGCACAGAAACTGAGGAGAGTGTGCACATAGATCGAGATATAATATTTTTTAATGGTTTTGCAGGTGGAACCATGAGCTTGAGAAAAACACAAATGGAATCATGATTGGGCGAAATTTCCAGAAGGGTGAAATTTTTGTAGTGTCCAAATTGGACAAACTTTATATCAATCTTACACCTCTCAATGACATGAACTCGATGGCACAGTCAGTTTCTTGATCTGAGAAATAGATTTGTAGAGGACCTGGAGAAGGGAATCTTTGAGGAATCTAGGGGGAATCTAAAAGATTCCTTAAGCCCCAAATTCTCACTTTCTCGGAATTCAGAAATTTGACAGTCGATTTTTCACTATTCGATGCCACAAATCTGATGGTGTGTTCAGATTTTTCATTTTCTCATCTCATTTTCCAGCCACTTTTCTAAGTGGAGTTCAGGTGTCAACATTCATGTGCAAGCAACCATTTCCATGAGATTCGATGCCGCGAGATTTGACGTGCGACCAGCTTCAGTAGCTTGACATCCCTCTTCAAATGGCCCTTGGATGTGAGGCATATATAGTATATTCGTGTACTTATTTTGCTATGCATTGTGCTGCACATATCCCTGTTTGATGCTTGATGTGATGCGGAATCATCTATGTGATGTACTTGTTGTCATGGTTCATCATGTTGTGTTTTGAGATCCATTTGTTGTATGTTTATGGGATACTCATGTTGTCATCATGTATGTTTGCATTGAGATCCCTTTTATGCCATGTCGGCGAGATGCTCATTTTCATCATGCATGAGTTTTATGTCATACTGATAGGAGTCCTTTTTTACTGAGAGTTCCTCTAGTGGAACATCTCTTGGAGCCACTCCTGCATGAGGGGAAATTCCTGACACCAGGGGCCTACACCATCTTGACATCGGGGCCCAGAGACATAGTCCCTCCTTGACGAACTCCGTTATCAACGTCTTGTTATTTGACGTGTTGATGATTGACATGTTCCTCTTCTTTACAACATGCAGATGTATTCGTTTGTGTTCTTTTTAAAAATTAAATGTAACACATCACGAAAGTAAAAGGTCTTGGAAGGGTCCTTTGTCACACCGAGACATGGATCAATTGTCTCGAGGCTCTGACTTCGTGCTTGTAGCTCTTCCTTTTCTTTCAGAGCCTGAGCTTTCTCTGCGAACATCTAATCATTATTTACATTGAATTCACTAATCATTGTAAACGTGCACTATTCTCTGATCCTAAGTTCGTTTGACACCCCCTGATGCAGCGCATGGAGAGTTTGAAGCAGCAGCGCGTCCAAGTTCACCCCAATGTATTTGACTGTGCTCAACACGGCACAGTCTTCCTTTGATTCCGCACAGATTGATCCTTCTGGTAAGGGAATGACTCTGATGTCTAGATTCTGTTCCAACTCTACTACTTTCTCACTCCCTTGCACCAGGATCGCTTGCACCACATTTGCTTACCCAATTCTCACTTGAATTTGGCCTATTTGGATCTGCAACTCGCTTAGATCCTTCTGGACGTTCCCTAGCTTCTACATATACTGTTGTTCAAATTGTTCCCACAACTCTGTGGTGGTGTCTCTTACTTTGTCTCCAATCTCATCTTGATCCCCTTTTGTGAGGATCATCTGGTATATTCGCACTTGTTTGTCAGATTTGTGCTTCTTCCTCGACCCGAAAGTTGTCTCTTTACCACGCTTCCTCAATGTGAAGGGAGTGCTCTTCTCCTCTCCACCATCTCCACCCTATCCCGACAGTTCTTACTCCTCATAATGTTGGGAAATTGAAGCTTCAGCTTCCTCTGTGCCAGTGCACTCTGCCTCAGCATCTAACTCTTCCACTCCCTGGAATTATTCTTCCTCTAGGTCCACAATTTTCTCTGGCTACTTATCCTTCTTCTCCTTCTGTATAACCTCTAGGTTCTTCCTCGGTGAATGTCTCACTAGCATAGGTTCTTCCATTTCTCTTTTATAGCAAATTACTTCAGCCTAGGTGACCTTGGCACTGTAGGCACATCAGGTGTAGCTTCCATGCTCACTATTTCAGGGGCCGCCACATCAGAGACAGAAGCTTTAGAACTAACAGCCTCAGTGGGATTTGTGGTAGTCATTCGGTCAAAAATAATTTCACAGGTTGCTGCAGATATGTTTGCGAACGATGGTAGCAAAAAGAGTTCTTCCCAGTCTTCACGCTTCATAAACTTAAAATCAAAAGGCTCATAGACAATTCTTAGAACGCAAAGTGTTCTTTGGCGGACCAACATGCCCAATTTATAGGAGGTTTTGAATTCAAATCCAACCATTCCCTCCAATTTTTTACCATAAATTCATCTTTGGCAGCAGATCTCCAAAGATTTTTTCCATAAATAGAACCTACTCACTCCTCTTAACAAAATTCTTTCCATCAAATCATGAATAGTAACTCTAATGATTAGTTTTGGACCTGTCTACATGGTACCACCAACCATAGTGCAGCTCATCCTGTCGCACTTGTCTTCCGTCGCACAGCCTTCCTACTATGTTTTTCCCTTCTTCGAGCAGCGTAGGTTATAGTCTCGCAATCCCTTGTAGCTGCTTGGATTACTAAGACTGACCTGCTAGAATGTAGTCATTGCGTAGGGGTAGGATCCCCTGTATACAACTTTAGCCTACTTCCATTTACTTTTCCACGGAATAGTTCCCAATTTAGCTTCATACGTTGAACTGCACCACCATCCGTGATCTCCTTAACAAAATATGGCCCCAACCAGTGCATTTGAAATTTCCCTGGAAAGTGAACTTGTTATCATATAGCATCACTAAATCATTTATCTTAAAAGTGCGCGGCTTAAAATGCCTATCGTGCCATGCTTTCTCGCGTTCCTTTTGCACTTGCTGGTGAAATCCCGCAAGAAGGGGGTCCTCTTCTAACTCCATTACCTGCGTGACCTGTTCCTCCAAGGTCTCACCATCCGCCATCTCTACAAAGCTGCAATACGTAAACTTGGCACAATATACTCCATAAGCATCACTGCTTCAATCCCATAGACCAACCTAAACGGTGTTTGGCCTGTCAATTTCTTGCAAGCCGACCTATATACCCACAACACTACTGGTACGCGCATATCCCAGTCATTTCTCTGCGTGTTGTATACCTTCGTCAATGCATTCTCCAAAATTTTGTTAAATGCTTCCACCGTTCCATTCGCCTACGGGTGATAGGGCATGCTTTTTTGGTGATACATCTGGAATTCCTCAAGCATCACACTGATCATTTCATTCAATAAATATGTACCCCTATCACTCATCAATATCTTAGGGCATCCAAACCGCGTTAAGACATATTCAAACAAAAACTTCACGGCGGTGGCAGTTGTACAATCCTTCACTGTCTGCGCTTCCACCCATTTGGTTAAATACTCAGTTGCGGTAATGATATACCGGGTGCCCGTCTTCTTACCTGGTGGTTGTATTGGACCTATGAAATCAATGGCCCACTTATCAAATACCTACAACGAAACCTGGGGATTTGAAGGAAATTCATCTCTTTACAAAGGCTTCCCCGTCCTTTGGCAAGCGTTGCATGCCTTGTAGTATGCCTTAGAATCCTTGTGTAATGTCAGCCACCATGACCCATCGTACAAAATCTCTTGTGCAGTCGCTTTTCCTATGTAGTGACCTCTTGCCACTCCTCCATGTGCTTCAGCGAGGATGCTAGCGTATTCAAACTCAGGAACATATCTTTGCAGTATCTCATCTGTTCCCATCTTATACAAGTGACTCGCAATTACTGAAAAATATGTAGCGTGTACTACTAATTCCTTCTTTTGCTGAGTAGAATATCCTTATAGAGCTATACCCATGGTTAAAAACTTAATGTTATAAGAAAAATGGTCATCCGCGACGCGCACCACAAAGAGTTGTGCATCTGTAAGTCCTTCCTCCAAACTATTTAGTTCTTCACCCATTTCAATCCTTGACAGATGGTCTGGTCTTGCATTCAGCTTTCCAGGCTTCACAATTACTCCAAAGTCATATTCTTGAAACAATAGTAACCAATGACAGATCTTCCCCCCCAACACAAGCTTATTGACCAAGTACGTCAGCACGAAATGATTAGTATACATTTTAAAGTGTTGACTCAACAAATAGTGCCTAAATATTTGTAGCGCGTAGACCATCGCTAGCCCTTGGTGCTCTGCAGTGGAATAATTCTTCTCATCCTTGGATAACTTTATGCTCGCAAAGTCTATCAAATGATAAATTTCGCCTTCTCCTGCCTATGTTAATATCGCACCTAGCGCAATGCGAGAGGCATCTACATGCACATGGAATTCTTTATTCCAGTCTGGGAACACCAAAATAGGCGCAGTTACCATCTTTTCCTTTAAGACATCCAGACTGTGCTGACAATCTTCATCCCAAAAAAACATCGCATCTTTCTTAAATAATTTTTCCATTGGCGCGATTATCTGAGCATATGCCTTAATAAATTTTCTATAATATCTAGTGTGCCCCAATGTAGCACGTAGCTATTGTACATTCCTAGGAGCTTCCAAATTTACAATCACAGTGATCTTCACAGGGTCCACCATCAATCCATGCTTACATATGACACGACCGAGCAAAATTCCAAAGGGCACACAGAATATGCACTTCTTCAAATTTAGTGCAATCTGATACCTTCGGCATGTATCCATCATAAGGTGTAGGCTCGTAACATGGCACTTCACCAACCCAACACAGTCTAATCATCAAAATAGACTTCCAAAAATTTATGGATAATCTCCTTGAACGTCACAATCACTACCTGGGAAAAGATTGCAGGCGTATTCTTCAATCTGAATGGAATTACTGTATATTTAAAGCAACCCCACTCTATCGTGAAGGTTGTCTTGCTTTGATCTTCTAGCACGATCTTTATTTGATGATATCCTAAAAATCCATCAATAAACGAATAAGCCTCATTTTCGCCAACATTCTATAATACTTCATCTGTAAATGGAATTGGAAACGGATCATGCATGCATGCATCATTCAACTTCCTTAGATCTACGCATATCCGAATTTCACCTTTCTGTTTCTTCTCTTGGACCACCATTTGGCTTACCCAATCGGATTCCTCTACTAGTTCGATAACACTGGCATCCAACATCTTATCCAGGTCTTGGTGCACCTTTTCTTTATACTTTTGATTTAGGCGATAAGGTCTTTGCTTAATAGGCTTCACATATGTCTTTAATGGAATCTTCATGACACCTAAATCTCCGACGATCCCTTTAAAATCTGAAAACTTAGTGGGGAAGAGATCCTAATATTCGTGCAATATCTCAACTACCTTATCAACAGTATCTTCGTGGAATGGTATCCGTTGCACAAAACATAGTAGAAGAGTTGTTTCCGTAGACCTTTCTTTCTCAGGCCTCGAAGGGACTCTTTCGCCTTCTTTGGATAATCTCTCTTTACTGCACACGTTGGAACTCAATGGAAATAAATTGTGAGGGATAATTCTGGCAGAGTTTGGGAAACTTAAAGCCCTCCAAAAACTTTACTTGGAAGGAAATATTTTATCAGGTTCTGTTCCAGGAGAATTGGGGTTGCCACAGAAACTTGAGTACTTGTACATATACCCCAACAATTTGGAGAATATTATTCCTTCATCTCTTGGAAACTACTCTTCCCTTAAGAAATTGTTCATGGGTGGGTATTCTAGTAAAATAGCAGGTTCTATTCCTGCAGAGTTAGGAAACTGCAACCATCTTAGAACTTTAAGATTAGTTAAATTTAGATTAAAAGGTTTTGTACCAGATATCTTATTCCACCTTGCCCTTTCCTATCTAGAGCTTAGATTCAATAACCTTACAGGGAAGTTACCTAAATACATTGCTAATTTGAGTCACTTAACTTCACTGGATCTTAGTTCAAATAAATTTATAGGAATTATTCCCAAATTTCTTGTCAATTTGACTCAATTAACTTTCATCAATCTTGGTTGTAATAAATTTAGAGGAAGTCTTCCAGAGTTCACTAGAAATATGAGTCAATTAAATTATTTATGGCTTTATAGTGATAATTTTATAGGAAGTATCCCTAAAGCCATTACCCATTTAAAAATATTACAATCCCTTGATTTATTAAATAACTATTTAACATGTATAATTCCAAAAGGGCTAGGAAAAGTTCATTCCTTGAAAAACTTATATTTGGAATCCAATAATTTAACCGAAAGTATACCTTATAGTATAAATGGTTTGTTTTCACTTCAGGTTTTGGATCTATCACAAAATAATCTGGAGGGACCAATTCCTAAAGATATTGGCAATTTCACTTCTATGAAAGTTTTCTCCGCTCACTCCAATAAAATTTCTGGGACTTTGGTCACATCTGTAACAACCCCGATTTTAAAACAGACAACTAATTATATTAATTATGTGATTTATAATCAACACACAACTTATCAACGATTTAACATCGAATTTCAGAAATATGAGCATAAACAACTTACCTGTGCCGATGATATTCCTTACTTGTGATTTCGGAGTTGAATGCTATTTGAATCCTGCTAACGGCAACAAAGCTTTGGGAACAACTCTCCACTCAACCGTAGGCCCAGTTGCATATAATCTTTCTACAATTGGCCACCCCCGAGCCCTCAATCAACGTACTACTGCCAAGGAATCATTTGTCTCACAACACTTTTCTCCCAAGAGAATGGAGGATGAAATCATGGAATGATCTCTCATCTTCCTGATTGTCTATTAAATAGAGGAAACATTGGATGGGGAACCACATGCACATATTCCATGTGTCAACATGCAACTTTTATTTCTTTATTTTAAGTTTAACTTAATTTAGTAATTCTTTTAATATAATTCTTTCTTATTTTATTCCTTTTTACTTTTTGATAACTTTACTTATTTTTACTATTTTTATAATTCACTTAATTTAACTCTTTCTTATTTTATCTTACTTTTGATTAACTTTACCTATTTTCACCATTTTTATAACTTATTTTATATTATATTTATTAGAACTCTAGTATTGTTATTTACTATTTTATTTATTATTATTATATTTTCTCATTATTTATTATTTATTTACTATTATTATATTTTCTTTATCGTTTATACATTTATTTTCTTATATTTTAATATTATATTATGTTTATTTTATTTTATTATTATTAGGGGACATTACATACTCCCCCTCTTTAAGGAACTTCGTCCCGAAGTTAAGTTGAATTATTTAACTATTTATTTATTTATTACTTCATGTTTTCCCTACACCATCTGTTGAACTAGTATAACCAGCAGGCATCAAAAGTTTTCACAACACCCGGGAAATCTCAAGGAATCTCTGTCCTTTTTCCCACTTTCAGAACCAAGCATAAGTCTCCCCAGTCTGTATCCTAGTTCAAGGTTGGCCCCAAAGCTCACGCCTGACTCAGACCTCATCTGCCCCAAGGCAGGCATCCGGTACGGTACTGACTCCAGGCATCTCGCAAGGTTGCCCCACTCCCTCCACAACTACTAAGGCACACAACCCCAAACATCGAAGTCCTTACACCCCCACCAGACTTTGGCATCCCAATCCAATACTAGGCACCTAGCCTACATTATCAGGCACTTGGCCTCCTCAAGATGGTCCCATAGCTCCTCAAGAGCTATACAAGACAAAGGAACCACTAGCATATGTAGTGTTGATTGAGTTTGTCCCTAGCCCATATGGTGTTACATATTTCCCTCATAGGTATGGGCTCGTACTAGATCATCAAATAAACCAGCCCTCTTGGCTCATTTGTGGATTTCCTGTCCATCACCACATCTCAACATGTATCCAATGAATTAGCAATAACCATAGCATCATAGAAATCAATCCACATGTCAAGTCTTGTATGTCATCATGAGAACATAACATCATTGTTATCACAAAATTATGCATGTCATTAATCTACATATAATTACCATGTGCTTCTCATCATAATATCAACATATCAACATCAAAGACATATCATCACATAATAAATGAACTACGTGTCAATATAAGCTCATATCATAACATCATAATCCATATGCCACATTATACATATCATATCCAACATGAGCATACAAAATCATTATCATAACAAAATAAATAAATAAATAAGAACCACGTGTGCATCCTTATGCCCTTATCAGAACTATGTCCAATTACCACATACCATCATATCATGAAACATCATTGCAACATTATACTTCTACATTTCCATTTTGACAAAAAAACACAAAAATTGAAACCATAACCTCATACATAGTACCACAATGTATCAATAAAATTTAGCAATTAGACATGATCGAGACTTAAACCATACTGAACATAAACCACCACCTAATTTTAAACTACAATTAATGTATACATTTTCTTAATTTTTTTATCTTAAATGGTGACCTCTAACGCATTCCCCTCACATTAAAGGTAGTATACTAAAAATAAATAATAATAATAATAATTAATAAATAACACTTTGTTTTTAATTGGCCAAATTCTTTTGATTACCAGTTTCCACTTCTATGAGAAACTACTTCCCTTAACTAAAATTAAACCTTGTTCTAATTTATATATCTAACTTACATCTAAATTTACATAATATGAGAATTTAAATCTTGCCCACAACAATTCTTACAGTAGATTTTATTTTACAATTCTTTTAAATTTTATTCTAAATCCTACTATACTATATTCATCATAATATTTGTTTCTCTATTACTTATATTTCCCCTATCTATGATAATGTATGCAAATAGAAAATAAAGCTAATGGAACTCCTAAACACTATAATCCAAGTACTTATATTATTTTGGTGCAACAATTGTCTTTAGAACATGACTTGGTGTCACTAACTAACCTAGAAATAAATAGTTGTTGCATGTAGCAAAAATCTTCAAGAGCGAGCATACTTGGAAAAAGGTCGAACAAATAATCTTTCAATGTATTTCAAGGCAATCACAAATTCATCATTTATATCTTCAATCATCCCATTAAATCTAATTCATTAAATTACATCAATATTGCTATATTATTATTTTTATTAAATATAATGCTAAATTAATATACTTCTTACTTAACCAATTAACTTAATTGATACGCAAAATAATGACATACTTTTATTATTATAATATACTTGACTTTTAAAAATATTCAATATATTCTTTTCCTATCATAAAAAGTGATTCATAAACCACAAGGCTAAGACAATTTTAATACAGCTTGAGTGGGCCTAATGGTTAAGAGCATGTGTTTCCTCCTAAGAGGTCACAGGTTCAAAACCGGAGGGGGTAGAGTATGTATGCCTTTGTAAACTTAGTAGTCAAATCACTGCGCGGAGGTGGGCCCCTTGTTCCACAAACAAGGGGGTTTCATACACCAATTTGGTGTCTAGCTTGGCTGTCACCTTAAAAATGGATATTATTATTATTATTAATAAAATATATTTTACAACCAATTATATTTAAATAAATAAAAATTATTAAGACGTTATATAACGTAATTTAAATTTTATCCAAAATTACTATTAAAAAAACATTAAAACATTAAACAATTTGATATTTCGACTTTTTTACAATATTGCTATAGATGAAGTATTAAAAAATGATATTATAAAAAATTGTATTGGTCTTTCTAAAAGCTTTATCAATGCTTTCCCTTAGCTCACGCTTCATCGATATAATGGTGTAGGTGCCCGCGTTTATAGGTTCAACTCGTAGATTTCCAGTCACGCTTTGTAAACCGAAAACAACTATTGCATGGCATGTTGCTTACAACAAATCTAATTATTAACTACTTCATGGCATGTTGCTTACAACAAATCTAACTTAACTTAATTCTGAGCAATTTCATCATAACATGGGTAGTCTAAACTCGTTTATGTAAACATAGGATAACTCAAAAACATGAGAGCTCAAAACTCAAAAACGCCACGTGAAGTCCAACCTTAAGCATATATAATTACGACGAAAATCCACATCATTCCACTCTAATCCCTCAGACATAAGGCTTTACGTTTTCCATTAGGATTTGATAATGATAACCTACTACTCTCTACAGTGGGCGCCAATTTTTTTTTTCAATATTTGTCGTTTCTTTGGGGGAGCACAAGGGTTTGCCAATCTTAGATAAATATGGGTGAATATTCATAAATTCGATGAAGTTTTCAAGCTGTTTAGATAGCTGCAATGCAAATCCGCGTGAGAGGATTTTGAGTGGAACTCGTTAGTATTTGAATAGCTATTCCTAGAAACTATTATTCTTTATTTTAAAAATTTTGGAATTATCATGTAAAATTGTTATATATTTTACTATGTATATCATAAGGATTTCAGAGTTTTTATTAATGTTTAATAAATTTTTGTGTAAGTTTTATAACCGTAGCTCTGTAGCATTAAAAAAATTAGTAAAGGAAAAAAAATAAAAAAATTGGATATTTTGAAAAGCTTAATAATAGAGGAAATTTATTTAAACAAGTCGATTTTAATGATAATGATATATTTTTTTTTCAGATACATTAATTACGTATTTTTCTCAAACTTTTACCTAAAGGCCACTTAGAGTTGAAACCCGCTCTGATACCATATGTAACAAACCTGATTTTAAAACATGCAACTAATTAGATTAATTATGTGATTTATAATCAACACACAATTTATCAAGGATTTAACATCGAATTTTGGAAATATGACCATAAACAACTTACCTGTGCCGATGATATTCCTTACTTGTGATTTCGGAGTTGAACGTTATTTCAATCCTGCTAACAGCAACAAAGTTTTGGGGACGACTCTCCACCCAACCGTGGGCTCAGTTGCATATAATATTTTTACAACTAGCCACCCCCGAGCTCTCAATCAACATACTACTGCCAGAGAATCCTTTGTTTCACAACACTTTTCTCCCAAGAGAATGAATGATGGAATCATGGAATGATCTCTCATCTTCCTCGCCGTCTATTAAATAGAGCAAACATTGGAAGGGGAACCGCATGCACACATTCCATGTGTCAACATGCAACTTTTATTTATTTATTTCAAGTTTAACTTAATTTAGTGATTCTCTTAATATAATTTTTTCTTATTTTATTCCTTTCTACTTTTTGATAACTTTACTTAATTTTACTATTTTTTTATAGTTTATTTTTATTTTTATTTATTTAGAACTCTAATATTGCTATTTACTATTTTATTTATTATTATTATATTTTCTTCATTATTTATTATTATTATATTTTGTTTATTGTTTATCATTTATTTTCTTATATTTTAATATTATTTATATTATTTATTATTTTTATTATTATTAGGGGACATTACAACATCATTGGCCAATTGTACCCAACTTAGACTTTTAGATTTAAGAAAAAATAGGTTGATGCGTGAACTTCCTTCCTACCTTTCATATTTTCATGACTTGAAAATTTTAAGTGTTGCTTATAATAATCTTCATGGTGATATTCCTCAATGTATTACAAATCTCATGAAGTTGCATGTGTTGGATTTATCCAACAATAGATTCAGCTGAAAAATGCCATCTCATCTTGGGAGACTCTCTAGATTTACAATCAATGAATCTGCTCTCGTTGATGAAGTAATTTCAATAACTCAGTTCAAAATTGTGTTCAATTCAATTTTTTCATATGAAACACTACTTTTTGAGAAAATGGTATTTGACACAAAAGGAGGTGAATACACATTGTCATATATGTTTCCCATAGACATTATATTTGATCTGTCTAGCAATGCTCTTAATGGAGAAATACCCACAAGAATTGGAGGTATGAGCAACTTGCGATTATTGAATCTATCAAGGAATCAACTGGAAGGGTTAATCCCTGCACCTGTTAATAATATATCTGCTTTGGAGCAGTTAGATCTGGCAAAGAATAATTTAAGTGGAGAGATTCCTCAAGAGCTCTCTAAATTGTATGAGTTGGGTGTTTTTTATGTTTCACTTAACTTCATTTCAAAGGAATAAGTGCTTGTATGGGTGTCCTTTAGATACATGCAATGAAAATAAAATACCAAAGAGAGAAGAAAATAGTAGTACTATGAGTGGTATGCCTTCAGTGGGGTGGCTTAGTAGACTAGATGAAAATATGTCATTGATGACTTTGGAAATAGGTCTAGGAATTGGATTTGGAGTTGTTTTTGCTTTTGTAGTGTGGGAGAAAGCCACGCATTGGTTGTTGTCTCCAAAAAAGCCACAACCTTTTTATGGAGTGTATTGATTCCCTAAATAATTAGACTTTGTAAATCAGAAATTATATCCATAAAATTTATAATGAATAAAAAAAATTGTTATATTAATACAGATTTTTTCTCTCTACAAAGAAAAAAAATATTGATGAAATATATAAATATGTCAATACCACTGCATAATATTGTGAACATAAATAAGCTTAACCACCAATATTTATTTATATATTGATATTGATATTACTTATAATAACAAGTTATTTTTTTCGACAACTATCTGAATAACAAGTCTTTTGTAGCAGAGCAATGGAGAGTCACAGGAAGGTCTTCCTGTTCGTTTCTGCCAGGTTTGTATCCACCGACATGCATGAGGCTTCTCCTTTGTGGCCTATGTCTCTGCATGCGGCTTTAAAGAGTTTTCACAAGCTCGCACTGCAGGATCCGTACGAATTTTGACACATTTAGGGGATTATCACTTGCAATTCCTTTGTGAGAAGCTCGCAGAAAATGGAAAATGTAAGATCAAAGAAATGGGCTTCCCAAGCTTTGCAGACACACCTTGGATGTTTTGATGCCTCTTCTTCGCATCAAGATACCCTGCTACTTTGGATAATTCCAGGCCATGGAAGATCCGAAAAATCTCGCAAAGAGCCATGGTCTCGCCTCGCACTCCTTTTGTGCAGACAACTTCCGGTGGTCCCAAAAACTAGAAGCTTGGCTCCACTTGGTTTATTATGGTCTGCTTTGCGACATTGAGAGTAGGAACCTCCTATCCTTTGCTGAAACTAGGGTTTCAAAGAAGATCAGAGATGGAAACCCAATCATATATGTTGCATGCAGGTTTTCCTCAGTCAAAGTTCTCGGATGGAAAATATCCGATTGGATTGAATGGGTTGACTCTGCCATTGAGGTGTTGGCGTATCTCTGTGGTAGCGATGGATGGAGAAGAAAACGTTGCCCTTTTGGGGTTAGAAAAGACGTTTGCAGGTTTTTGCGTGGAAATATCCTGGTTTGATTATCAGTTTATCATATCTATTCAATGTTATTTTCAATATTTTGAACAGGAAGATGTTAAATAGGGACAAAAGTCCAGAGAGGCAGTAGAGGGGCAGATCTAAATCCGGAGGGTTCATATCAGATTTTTATCAAGACGGGAAGATCCAAATTCTGATGATTCATATCATATTTTTATCAAGACTATCTCTGGGAAATCGATAGTGTTATGGGTCGGAGTATGGATCAAAATGTTTAGAATATTACATGTATTTCTGCTTCATTAAAAAGTCTAATATTTTCTAGGAAAGTGTTATAGGAAGAGATCTCTTTGAAAAACCATGGAATTCAAAGGAACTCTACTATTATCCAGAATGTATAGCTAAAAGGAAGAGCCCCAGGAATACCAACACTTAAGGGCCATGCTTCTTTTCAAGATGTATTAAGACGGAAAGTTGGTACTAAGGACAAACAAAATCCAAATTTAACAATTCCAGGGTCGTACATAGTAGAAAAAATAGATCACGCTCTAGATCTAACCATAGAATTATCAGAAGTAAGTGGCATTTTCGAAACTTTACAAGAAAAAGCTATCATTTGTCGTTTTAGTGGTTTTTGGCCTGAAGCTAAAGATCTGAATGAATGGATCCATCCCAACTAGACCACAGACTGTGATATATATATGTGCACAAAAGGTTATTTTGTGGTACAATTTGATAATGAAAAAGACTACAATCATGTCAGAAACGACGAACCATGGTTCTCGAGAAGGGCAAGGCTCTTCGTAACCCCATGGTTCCCTGGTTTTGATGAAAATTCAATGGTGGGCTCTAAAATTCCGGTTTGGGTTGGACTCCACAATCTCCCACTACCTTTTTAGCATCATCTAGCCTTAGAAGGCATAGGAAACTCCTTGGGAAGATTCCTAAAGCTCGATCAAGAAAGAATGGAAAAAAGGGTCTTCACCTTTGCTCATATCTATGTAGAGATTCCTGATTGTGTTCATATGACACACAAAGATTTCAAGTGGACACAATGGTTAGATTTTGAAAAAACTACATTTAGATGCAGGGTGTGCCACCAAACAAGGCACTTGCAAAACACATGCATCCAAGCAAAGAAAAAAACAAAAAAGAGACAACAGAAACCAAAATGATGACAATTTCCAGAACCCCCATCGTTAGATGAGGATGATGAAGAAATGAAGGGAACTTAGATGAGGATGATGAAGAAATGGAGGGAACTCAGCAACAACAAGAGATTGAAAAACAACAAGGCTCTCATGAGAAGGGAGAAGAAGAGTAGGAAGAATAGAAAGACCAAGCAAAGAATTCAAATAGATTTACAACTGATCAAACCCTTGAAAACCCATTAGAGGAAAAAAACAACAATCAAGGCACATGTGGAGTTAAGCGAACTCATGTATTTGAAATTTCTGATTCAGAGAAAGAAGTCCCAAACATTTCTAGAAATAATGAATTGGGAATTGTCACTATTACCCCATCACCTGGGGTTTGGCAAAAACTTCAGAAGAAAAAAGGAAAAAAAGAAAAGTTGAGCATATCTGGCAATCTGTAATTTTATTTTTGTTTTTTTATTTTTATTCTCTTGGTACCTCAGCTACGATGTGTGCGTATGGTTCACACACGGGTCCCTCGGGACTAATCCTAAATGCTTTATGCATATACTCAATATAACTTTTCATTTTTACTAATAGAAAGTTACTGATTTTTTCTTTGGTTTTTTTTTTTTTTTCAAATAATGTTTATAGTTTTTTATACATTTTCATATATATTGTTGTTTTATATAAAATATCATATAAAATGTAGATATAATTAGATGAAATAAATAAATAAATAAATATTTTTTATGAAGAAATATAATTTCAAAAAAAATCAATTTTATATTTAATATAGTATATAAATATTATATTATCAACCAGCGTAGATCTATCTTAAGTACAGATCTAACATAAGCCAAGAGGGATCAAATTTCTTCACATATAAACCTCTTTAGAATGCAAAATACAGTGTGTTATTTTGCGTTATTTAAATTGTATTATTAAATGCTAAATAGAATATATATAAGACCAAATAAATGTTTTAACCATAAAAGGTTAATTTTTTCATGATATATACACAACGTTTTTAAAATGATATATAATAAATACATAATTTACAATAAATATTTTACATTACATGTAAATCGGGCAATTTTATCACACAAATTAAAATAGTTTTTTATTATTAATATATTTTTAATTATATGTCAATATTAATTTTTATTAAAATATTTTATTGATAACCCACATTGAATAATTGTTTATATACAACATTAAAATGTTTTATTTTAACAATATTTAGTACATTATGAAGATCGAAACTCATTACATTTTTCAAAAATGTTTTTATTCTTGCTTGATTGTTTGTACTTGGTTTCTCTAACATTTAGACTTACCTATTACAATATCCCAAAAAGGATTGACCTGCCTTTTTAGTTCGATTCAATTAAAGCTCATGTCCAGCAAAATGGAGAGTATGTAAGACTTTCCATTGATGAAAACAAATTCTTCCAGGGTTGCCAGATATTTGAGTCGTCTTCTCCCATCATCATCCTATCATGGAAGAATCAAGATGGATTGATTCGGTACACATCATCATGTCATTATTCATCTTGTCATTAATGTAAATGGATTGATTTGGCACCCATCATCATGTCATTAATGTAAATTTGGTTCATGTGTTTGAGTCTATGTCATGATTGGCCATTCTGACAATAGATTGCGAGAATTATTGACTACTAGATATGATGAAGACATGAAGATGGCATTAGAGGATAGTGGTTGGAGTTGTATCAAAGATTAAAGGATGATGGACAACTAATTGTGAGTTTGTGAATAAACTCACGGGCATGGTGTATTATGTGTCACATACATGTATTAGTAAGCAAGTCTATGATGTTCTGTAGTGATCCTTGATAAAATTTTATAATAAAGAACCAATCAATGAATAGATTAGCATAATTTAAATTAGTGTTTCTCGATGTTCTTCAGTGCCAAAAGAACATATTGTTAACTCGGTTATGTGAGTTTATAATATGTTGATGGGTCTTGTTGTTCTTCGTTGCTTCAAGAGAATCAAATACAAGTGATTTTGTAAGTATGTAAGTGTGTATGTCAAAAGATGTCATATCGTATGATTGACTACTTAATACACTCAGTATCCAAAAAACTTACCTATATAACTCTCAAAAGTGTAGTTCATTGCATTTTGATAGATGGAAGTTAGTCCATAGAGTTGTTCAGTATTGAGATTTTCCTTCGAGAGGTCAAGAAGCATGAATTCTGCAAGTTCGTCAATGATGGTCAGAGGCAGTTATGTTTTAAATGAAGGCAAAGTGGTAGCTTAAAGTTGTGGTGGTGAAGAAAGAGTGATGTCTATGAGATTCCAGAGTGAGTGTAAGTGTTGATGAGGACCAGCCAAACAAAAGCTCAATATTTTAATTTGTGTTATTTTTATATTTGGCATGTAAGCATTAAGGGGGGGACTTGGAAGATAATGGTTCCATGTTGAGTTTGGAGTTGGTTTGAGATTTGTAGGTGGTTGTTGAGAGATCTTCTTAACCCCTATCTCTAATGTTAAAATTAGTTGATCTCAATCCAACTATATATATGTATCATATTTGTGAATGAATGATTAAAAAAAATTATGGTGTAAATTAATTTCCTTTTATAGGAAAGATGGTTGAAGCTTATGGTGAGAATTAATGATGTAAATTTTTGAGGGTGTAATTGTTAATAATAAGGGTTTTACAACACCATTTCGCAATTACTAGCGGAATCAGAACATCACGAATCGTGATATTTAACAATTATCAATTTTCTTTAGTTTAAAGACCATGGTGGCATTGACCATGACCTTTAATTTTTCTTTGTCGAATACCTCCTAGGAGTGAAGTTGTAAAGAGAGTGGAAGTTTACGAAAAACTTAAAAAGTAGAGGGAATACTTTAAAATATAGTGGAGGAATGAAGAGATTGTGATATTTCACAACTGTCATTTTTCTTTAGTTTGAAAGATCATATTATCACTAATCATGACTTTTATTTTGTCTTGTGAAATATCTTCTAGAAGTAGAGTTGTAAAGAGAGTGAAAGTTAACACAAACTTTAAAAGATAGAAAGTGGAGAGAAGACTTTAAAAGATAGTGGAGTCATAAGAACATCGTGATATTTCACAATTGTCATTTTTCTTTAGTTTGAAAGATAATAGTGACACCAATAATGATTTTTATTTTGTCATTTGAAATGCATCCTTGATAGTTTGAAAGATTATATTGTCTCAAGACGTGATTTTATTTTTTCTTTTGAAATACCTTCCAAAAATAGAGTTGTAAAGAGAGTGAAAATGTACAGAAACTTGAAAAGATAAAATGTGAAGAGAAGACTTTAAAAGATAGAGGAGTCATAAGATCGTCGTGATATTTCACAATTGACATTTTTCTTTAGTTTGAAAGATCATATTGACACTAACCATGAATTTTATTTTGTCTCATGAAATATATCCTAATTGTGATAGTTTGAAAGATCATATTGTCACCAATGGTGACTTTTATCTTGTCTTGTGAAATACCTTCTAAAAGTAGAGTTGTAAAGAGAGTGAAAGTTTACATGAACTTCAAAAGATAGAAAGTGAAGGGAAGACTTTAAAAGATAGCGGAGTCATAAGAACATCGCGATATTTCATGATCTTCATTTCTCTTTATTTTGAAAGATCATATTGACACCCACCATGACTTTTATTTTGTCTTGTGAAAGCTTTAAAAGTAGAGATGTAAAGAGAGTGAAAGTTTACTGAAACTTCAAAAGATAGAAAGTGGAGGTAAGAATTTAAAAGATAGTGAGATAAAAAGTGGAGGGAAGACTTTAAAATATAATGGAGCCATAAGAACAATGTGATATTTCACAATCCTCATTTTTCTTTAGTTTGAAAGACCATATTGATGCCAACCACGACTTTTATTTTGCCTAATGAAATACATCCTAATTTTGATAGTTTGAAAGATCATATTGTCACCGACCATGACTTTTATTTTGTCCTGTGAAATACCTTGTAAAATTAGAGTTGTAAAGAGAGTGAAAATTTGAAAGATCATATTGTCACCCACCATGACCTTTTTTTGTCTTATAAAATACCTTCTAAAAATAAAGTTGTAAAGAAAATATGTATTAATACCTTCTAATGGTAAATAAAAAAATTTAATATATTAATAGAGATTTTTTCTCTTAAAAAAAATATTTGATAAAAATATATAAATATCATTGTATAATGATTGTAAACATGGTTACTTTTAATGTTTAATTATATATAATATTGATATCGCTTATGTGGTGCATTTTTTAATAATATTTATAATATTTATACAATTCTATGTATATTAAATACGAATATAATTAAATAATTATATATACTATTCGTTTTATATTTATTAAAAAATGTAATTTTAATATTTTTAAATTAAGTGAATATTTTTTATATATATTTAATATTAAAATTTAAAATAAAAATAAAAATATATATTATCAATTATATTATTAAAATATTAATGAATTTTATGTTTATAAAAAATAGTATACTTTTAATATTTGCAAAAAGTCGTTGATTCTTGATTTCTAATATTTATAAAGCAAAGTTTTTAATTGTTCACAAAAATTATATGTTTATGAGTAAAAATTTAAAGAAATAAATAATATTAACAACTGATCCAACGAGTATGAAAGTTTTTAATGGTTGACAAGAATGTATATGTTTATGAGTAAAAATTTAAAGAAGTAAATGATATCGACAAATGATCCAATGAGTATGAAAATATAAAAGGCACATTTTTTACCACCAACTAATCCATTGTGTATAAACATATAAAAGTATATTTTTTTTCCCAACTCACATGAAAATATAAAAGCACATTGTTTTCCAACTTGCCCTTTTTCAGTCCTTACATGGAATAAAGTATTATCAACATATAAAAACAATTTTTCACAATTTCATAAAATAAAACATTATCAATATTTTATCATAGAAATCATTTTTTTTATTTTTACCTTTATTAAAAGATTTACGCAGTTTTTAGTGGAAGATAGAGCGCAAGATTGCATAGGACACAATGGTCAAAACTACGCTTTCATAGGTAATGGCTAGGGAAATTGTGCAAGTGCTTAAAAATAGGTTTTTGGGAAATGTAATATAGGATTCTTGTTGTCTTTGCGATTTTTTTTCTTCTAACATTATAGGGGAATGTTGGGAATACTTCATCGAATAGTGAGAGATCCGGATGGACAGTCATTTGCCTAATGGTGACAAATTGACGTGTAACAGATTGCCCCCTAAAGTGCAAAGTCAGAAAAGATGTTTGATGACTAAAGTGCTTTATCATGCAAAAGTTTGGATTAGAGACCAATTGGTTGGAGACCTGAAACAAACAATCAAGGATTACGATACAATATCTTCATATAATCATCACTGAGGTAGGCATTTCCATACTCATAGTAAAATTATCTCAAAGAATTAGTATGGAAATATAAAAAAATCCATGTTAATAGTAGATACAGTATGGACGCAACCATCAGATATGGATCTATCTTTACAATCATGAATATCTTGAAAATGCACGCAGCCTGGATGGATGAAACTAGATCTAGGGTCTTGGTCTTCACCTCTATCAATCCAGAGTATGAATCTAACCATGTGAGTGAATGTCTCGAAGTCGAACATGGTAGAAACTACTTGATTACCAGTCAATGATGTGAACCATTAATAGGTGAGAGAGAAACCACCAATAATGAAAATGGTTCTCAAGGTATCCTAATACAATCTATGAAGTGTGATTGAATGTCTTGAAGTTGAACATTCATAGAATCATTCGATCGAAGGTCAATGAGGAGAACCTATCATCGAAGGCGAGAAACTTGCCATTGAGGCATGCAGGTTCCAAGGTACTAAAGGAGGTTTCTAGATCAACTACCTAGATAATAAGTTGAAGTTGATAGGAAGGATCCATCGTAGGATGGCCTATGACATGAAACTCATGTTAAGTTTTGAAGAAAAAAATTGTAGTGATTCAAGATTGACTCAAGGATGCCAATGCAATTGAGAGCTATGAATTGTATGGTAATTTCGACTAAGGTCAAACTTCTTATGAACATATCGACGACATGACATTTTGACTTGGAAACATTTCACTCAAAATAAGAACAAAAAATGATCTGAAAACTTTCAATGAGGTATGATCATCTGAGAGACAAATGGATTTCCCAACCTAGACACAAAAATGATGGAGTGTCATGTTCAAGAGCGACATACTGCCTTTTTACAATACAAAAACAAATGTTTCTTTCCAATTTTCCCCCACTATTACTGGCAAGTACCTCTTTATTTTTACACAATATTGAGGAGGACAACATATGCTTGTCCTGTAAGCTCATCTTTTGGATGAGTCCTTTGAAGTATTTTTAACGAACCCTAAGAAGGAGTGGTTCGGTCTCATCATGATTAACGAGTCCTACACTGTTTACATTTTATGAGTCCAGCGAAGGGGTAGCTCGATGTCGTTTTCATATTTAAAGAGTTTGAAAAGACACAAAATGAAAACAAATATATTTCTTTCAAAGTAAAGTTTTAACGAGCCCAAAGAAAGTAAAGCTCAATGTTTTTCACATTTAACGAGTCAGGAGAAAAACATAAGTAAACTCTGAAATGTCATTTTCATAGATTAGTCTCTCATGCCTGGAAAAGGGTAAAATAATGCAAGAGAGAACTCTTTTAACCATGATTAGTTGAAGTATACCTTTTTCATAAATAGTCTACTTGTTCTGTAAAAGGGGTAAACTTATACGAGGTAGACGTCCTTCATTCACTTCAATGAGTTCGAAATAAAAAAGCATACTCAACAATCTTTTCATATTTCAGGATTCAAAAAAGAGCTTAAATGTGACTCCAAGATATAGAACTGCAAGCTCCTTAGGATGAGAGTACTAAGCCTACACATTCCCTGTCAACAAATAGGATATTAGTAAAAGGAGTTGTGAGATAAGTGAAGTTGGGTGGATGAGTATTTTGTTGGGAATGTGATCATCAATTATAGAGCTTGTGTATGCTTTGGGGTTTGCAATGTCGGGGATACAAAATGTTGGATGGCGAAGCACTTGTCTCTAATGTGAATGTTGTTGATGAGTGTAATGTAAACAACAATTTGGCATTTTTTTTTATTGTTGATAAGGTGGATAGGATTCTCAAGAAAATCCCATGTGGAAGCTGGTAAAAATGTTTAAGCTCTTCATTGCAATGATTATTCCATTGAAATTTTTCATTTAGGGTGTTCTTATCTCATAAACACACCCAACTCAGACCTTTTGTCATTCTACTCTAAGAAGTTGCATGTGATCAATATAAATGGGTGTGAGATCGATATGCTAATGGTGAGTTGTTGGAAGCATCTAATCCATTGTTGGGAGAAATTCTATGTTCAATGGGATGTTTTGTTGGGTCAAAGGTGCTAGGGCTAACGATAAAGGAGCGACTAGATGCATTGGTAGAGGTATCAGTAGTCTGTTGGATGTTAGTTTGCTTTGATCTTGAGTGTTTAGGTCTGCATTTGCAATAGGATGGCACGCATGCAGAGGCATCAATGGTATGTTGGACATTAGGTTTCTTTTATTTTGAGTGTTTTGTGTCTGCATCAGCTAAAAAAATGGCCCAGGAGATGAGATTATTATTATTAATATTGTTCTATAGATAATGATAGCGGGTGTCAGCGCTACATATCATAGCTTCCCCATGTTCGATGTATAGTGGCAAGGATTTGATGGAGGATTCAATACAAGTTGAGTTTCACACAAAATATAACACACATGGATTCTAGATAAGAAATTTTTATGTACTTCCATGTGACCATCAAAGAGCAGATATGGAGGCACATGCTAGAGGCAATGGTGTGTAGGTCAACAAGGAGAGTAACCTCATGTGTTTTTGGTTATATAAAAGTATATGCCATGGAAAAGTATGTCAAGGATGCTCGTAAAGTGTTATTTACAATGAAGTGGTGGTTTCATTGGTGAGATGCAGCAATGGGAGTCATCTTTGGAGAGAAGAGAATGAAGCTTAGAGCATGTTAAGGCAAGAGGATGGTAGCATAAACGTTGGAGAAAAGAACAAATATTATAATGTAGTCAAATTTTTAAATTACATGTAAATGGGCACACTAAGACCTAGTAAGGAATGTGTACCCCTATGTAATCATTGGTAAAGTATGGATTAGACCTAGGTGATACGGGGGATGGTAATTTTCCCATGGTATTCATGTAATGTAGCCTTTAAAAGACTGGGAGGACTTCATTGTAATGTAAGGCCAAGGAGGTGAGTGGTGAAGGCTCACTTGGTTAGGTTGGCCAAGGCTAATGAAATTTCATTGGGTTGGGTTTTTCCCCGAAGTGAGCGTTTTCCAAGGTAAAATATTTTGTGCATTATGTATTTAATGTTTATGCTTGTTACTGCTTATTTTTATTATTCCTCTCCATAAATCTTCATAAATAATTTACGTCTCTCATGGTAATATTTTTCTTCATTGATGTGATTATTGTTACTTGATGCAATATTTTATTCATTGTTATGATGCATGTTACCTACTAATGAATTGATACGTATATATATTTATTGGTAAAATTATTTTGGAATTCTAAATTGTCCATCACACTAATTCACCCCTCCCCCCGCCTCTCAGTGTAATATTTAGTCTAAGAAATGGTATCAGAGCAGGTTCCTTCAAGAACAGTTAAGTGTTGCAAGGTAGATCAAAGGAGCTATGGCCAATAAAGGGAAGAGTAAGAAGAATTTGTCTCAAATGAGGAAGGGTTGTCATTATTTAAGAAATACATCAGATCCCCAAGAACACATCTTCTTCATGGTCATGAATGTTGAAACCTATAAAAAAAATGGGAATCAATTATTGCATATTATTTCAATTGTGGTAATGAAGGTCACTATACTTCCATGTGTCCATGTAATGTTACAAGTATTGAAGATGATGCTCCTCAACTAATTGAGGTTAACTGATTAGAGGAAGTAGAAGAAGAATTTGAAGTAGAAGGGGATTACGAAGGAGAACATAGAAGTGCCTTAAAGTATTTAAAAGCTTCAAAAAGAAGGGTTAGTCAATTAGAAGAGAAACTACAAAATTATAAAGGTAAATATGAACTCATAGAGAATCTTTGAGAAGAAGACCAAAACTGAAAGGATCTTTTGAAGAAATATAAAATTCAGGACCATGATGTTGTTTATTTGAAGGCCCAATAATAAGAAGTAGGAATGATGGAAGAAGTGAGGCGGAACCAACTAAAATATTATTATTATTATTATTATTATTATTATTATTATCCAATTTTAAGGTCATGACCAAGTCAGACACCAAATTGGTGTATGATACCCCCTTGTTTGTGGGACAAAGGACCCACCTCCATGCACCGATTTGACTACTAAGTCTACGAAGGCATACATACTCTAACCCCCTCTGGTTTTGAACCTGTGACCTCTTAGGAGGAAACACATGCTCTTAATCAGTAGGCCCACTCAAGTTGTATTCCTTGAGAAATGTGCTATAAAATTAAATAATTCAAAAGATGAAGAACATGTAGAAATTCTTATGTAGGTTAACCCGATAATGCAATGTAAATCAAAGAAAAATACTATAACCTACTTCTACTATCAATTTATGGAGGCTTAAAAATCGAGCTGAACAATATAAACAGAAGAAGAAGAATCAATGCACAATACACATGAAAATACTTTGGGGAAATCCTCAGCTAAAAACCCCACTATCTATATTATCATACAAGGTGGAAATACATAGGAATTATACAAAGCCTTAGCTCTCACAGCTAGCCGGCTCTCAGTACAATCCTGACAGATGCTCACAAGCAATCTTAGCTTCTCTCCAGTCTTCCTCTCTGCCCTCTAAGCTGCTATTTCCTTGTGTTGTTCCTCTGGGATGATTCTCCTTCAACCAAGTGGAAAACTCATCTACCAAGTGGATGATCACCTGATCTCACACACTGTCAGAATTGCAAAATCCTCAAGGAATGATTCCTTGACTGCATGCATGAATTTTCTCTTTGAGAAAATACATGCGACTGATAGTACATTGTCCTTGACTTTAATCTCAACTGCGTCTTTCTATGAATAGACATTCATGAATTTCTAATGAGGGAATATTCAGTTAACTGGAGTACACTAGTTGAGTGCATGCATGCATCAATTGACTATTAACTCACCATTAGTTCCTCAAACAATTTGGAACTAATTTAACTGGACTTAACTCATTAAACTAAGTTAACTAATTACAACTCAAATATAACTCAATCTTATCTCCTTAATTTAAGGGATAACTCTTGCATGACTTCAGAAAGACTTCTAATTTGAATTTCTCTAGCTAATTAATTCAAAATGAATTAATTAATTATTTCCAAGTAGCTGGTAAGACTAAATTCGATTTTAATTCACAATTTAACTCAAGGACAAATTAAATTGCAATATTCTTGTTGCCATATTTCAGCACTCCCTCTCAACAAGAAAGGGATTATCTGCCACCCCGATCCTGTCTCTATGGAACTCGAATTTACACTTTGACAATGCCTTTCTCAAAATGTCACCATCTTGCTCCTCTGTCAAAATATACTGCAGCAACAAGATCCTCCTCGCTACACAGTCTCTGAGATGATGATACTAGATGTCAATGTGCTTGGACCTATCATGAAATACTGGATTCTTAGAGAGTTTGATACAACTCTGATTATCACAATAGATCACAGTTGGATCCATCCTCTGATCAAACAAACCAACTAGGATTTTCCGCATCCAGATGTTCTCACATGTTGCCTAACTTGCAACCATGTATTCTACCTTTGCCGAGCTAAGTACAACTGACCTCTGTTTCCTGCTGTACCAAGAAACTGCCGCTGACCTAAGGTTGAAAATCCCTCTTGATGTGCTCTTCCGATCTGATGGACTCCTTGCCCAATCTGCATTAGTGAAGCCCTGTAGCTTCACTCCCTTTGTCCATCTGTAACATAATCCATCTTAGATGTGCCTCTGAGGTATCTCAATACATGCTTTGCCGCCTTCCAAAACATCTTGGTAGGCTAAACCATCACTTGACTCAGTTGGTTCACTGCATAGTACAAATGTGGTCATGTGTTCACTAAGTACATTAGTGAAACCACAAGCTGTCTATACATAGTAGCTTCTACCACTTCTCTTGAAGTAGCATCCTCCTGCCTCCAGTTACCTGCTAGAGGAGTCTGCATAGGCTTGCACTTCTCCATGTGGAATCTCCTGAGTATCTCATTGGCATACTTTCCCTAAGACACAAGCAACTCCCCATCCTTTTGCCACACTTCCATGCCAAGGAAGTAATGCATGAGACCCATGTCTTTCATCTTGAATTCTCTTAAAAGGTCCTCCTTGCAAGACATGATCAACTGATCATCACCAGTCAATATGAGAACATCAACATAAAGTACGATGATCAACAACTTACCTTTCCCCATGATGTGGTACAGGTTCACATCCGCTTCACTCTTTGTGAAGCCCAACCCAGTGAAGTAATTGTCTATCCTAGTGTACCAAGCACTAGGTGCTTGCTTCAGCCTGTACAACGCTCTCTTGAGTCGACACACATGTTACTCACGATCAAAGGTCTCAAAACCTTCTGGCTGCTCTATGTACACCTCTTCCTCAATCTCGCCATTGAGGAATGCAGTCTTCACATCCATCTGATGGATCTTCCAACCCATATGTGCTGATAGTTCCAACATAGATTTGATAGATTAGTACCTTGCGACAGGAGAAAAAGTCTCATCATAGTCAATCCCCTCGACCTGTGAAAAGCCATGGGCAACAAATCTTGCCTTATGCTTCTCCACACTACCATCAGCAGCTTGCTTTACCTATTAAAGCTAACGGGAACTAATAACTGACATGTTCTCTGGTCTCGGAACCACATCCCAAGCACTGTTACGAACTATGGAGTCATACTCCTCCACCATAGCATCAACCCAAATCGGCTGCTGCACTGATCCTCAAAGGAAGATTGCTCGGTCTCAACAAATTCCCCAGCAAGGGCCATGTATCCAGTGTACCTCTTAGGTGACCTCCTCTATCTACGCTAAGAAGATGGTGCTCCCACATTCTCTCTCACATCCTCCCACAATCTGTCAGCTTATTTTGTGTGCTTTTGTCCATCTCTGTAAGACTTTTCTTGAGTGGATGTCTCCACTCCTAGAACGTCTACATGCGGCTACTCCGCATGAGTCGGAGGCTCCTCGTCCTTAGGAACCAACAGTTCCTCCACAGCCTGTAGTTGGAGCTCCCTCTTAAGGGAAATTTGCATGGCCTTCTGCTCATCAAACTTGAGATCTCTGTGAACCACTGTCCTTCGACTGGTAGGCAAGTACACCCGATAGTTGTGAAGTGTATCATTGTACCCCACAAATATCCCCAACTCTGCTATCGGCTCAAGCTTCTTCCATGCATCCTTTTTCACATGGCAATATACCAATGAGCGAAATATCTTGAAGTGACCCATATCTGGTCTCTTACAGGAGAAAGCTTCCTCTGGTTTCTTCATCCCAAGTATGCAATGCAGGCTTCTTTTCTGCAAATAGACCTTTGTGTTTCATGCCTTAGCCCACAAGTGAAGTGGTAGGCCTTGGTCATGCAACATTGCCCGTGCTGACCCTACAATAGTTCTGTTCTTCCTCTCGGGCACCCCATTCTACTGTGGGTTATGAGGTGCTGACAACTCTCGTTTAATTCCTTCTGCTGCACAGAAGTTCTTAAACTCTTGAGAGACAAATTCTCCACCATTGTCGCTTCTCAAGGCCTTGATCTTCTTCCCTAACTCTTTCTCGACCAAAGCTTTGAACTCACAAAACTTTGTGAAGGTTTGGTCCTTCTTCTGCATGAAATAAATCCAGCATTTACTAGAATACTCATCAATGAAAATCACATAATACCTGTTATCACAAAATTTGACCCTGATAGGTTGCTGGTCAAGTAGACTCTGAGTAACTCTTTCAAACCAATCTTTTGGTTCAGGTTTAGCCTCCTCAACCTGAGAGGGCTCTCTCAATAGGTTTAAGATTTTTGATTAATGATTAGATGGCTAACTCTGGGAATAGAAATGGACAAATGTATACCTAGTTGACTGGTTGAATCAAAGATTAGCAAACATATATTGGGATATGGAGTCAAGATAGTCTTCAACAAAACAACATGATTATCAAAACATGGAAGTCAAGGCACTTGGATTTTAGGTTTATAAATAAAACAATAACACAGTTTACAAGCATGTGAATGAAGTTAGAGCATTTTCCAATGAATTCTAAGTATCACAAGCTCATAGCATTGCAAATAAGTAATTGAAAAAGGCCATAAGAACATCAAACACATAAACTCCTTGTGAATCTTGACTAGTCAAACTGATCTTTATATTAAGTTTGAAAAACCATAGTTTCTTACAATAACACAACTTTCTTTTGCTAATAAAATTTCCAACCCTGAGAAATTCAATTCTCATGCTTTATATAGAGTTTTTAAAACCTTGGATACTATGATCCATCTTTAGGGGAATTCAAATTCCTAAAATTGACACCTATCTATTCATAAAACAAACTACTTAATTACAACTTGATAGCTAGTTATCTTTAAGAGTTCTAATACAAATAGGAGTGAAACTCCTAAAACATGCTTTCAACAACCCTATCTATGACTTAAATACATTCTTTAATAAACTGCTAATCCATGTTTTCGAGCTTTATGATGTCCCCATTATTGTTGCAAACCCTGCTGAGTCATGACCTAACTGTCCTAAAAACAAGGAGACAAAGTTCCTCCCTTTAAAGCCCTTGATCCTTTAGGCTTATCTTCGAGTAGTTTTGCTGGTGTACATGTGGCATGTATTAGTAATTCATGTAAAACTTCATTTTCCACCTGTGCAAAAAGGGAACCTCGAACATATGGAAAAGAGGATGAAACATGACTGTGCTACGAAAATAGTCTGTTTTTGTAGCACAACTTTTATATCACTTATGGAATACTTCTTGGAACTTTTCTTTCTGCATCACTGCCATCTGAAACTTCATATATGATCCCATGTCTACCAACAACCTCAAAACATGGAATTTATCAAACCTTACCTTCGAAATGCATCTATAAAGTGTTAAATGGTCACTTTTAGTAGTTTCGTAGCACGCTACGAAACTGCTGTGTATGCTCTTTTTCAACACGGCCTTCAAAAATCTGCAGTTTGGGAATTTTCAAAATTTCTTAAAAACTGATATGATCACCAAAAATCAAAACAAATTACCCTTATAAGATGTTCTTTTTCACAGATGTCCTTCTTTTTTATGCTAAAATTGTTTTAAGATATATCCTTCACTGCCCTTTTTCAACACCCTGTTTCATTATTACTGTAGCCTTTTTTCCAGATTTTGTTAACTGTATTTCTAGGTCTTCAATCTCCTGTTAGCAGCTCTCAAATGAGCATTAATCCTCCTTACAAATATGATTTCTTTGATTGCAGTAACAGTCCAGGTAAAGTACTGAATTTCACTGTTGATTATTTCTAGTTTGAAAACTTTTTCAACTTCCCAGAGAGCCTTTATCCTTTTGAAATCTATCCTCTCAGTAGCATGCCTTCTTTCTCTCACTCTTAGTCTAGCAATTTCATTATTAGTTGCTCTTAACATTTCTTCCATTTCTTTGTAACTGGCTTTTTCTGTTTGAGTGGAAAAAACTCTATTCTTGTCACCTTTAGGTCTTGGTGATGAAAAGTCTATCAACTCTTCCTGAACAATGGAGGCTTCTTCTATTTTCCCTAACTCAATATTGGACTCTTGCATCTTTTTGGATTGCCTGGTTAAGAGCTTTCTAGGTTTGAAAACAAATGTTGTAACATCATCCTCAAATTCCAGTTTCTTGGAGGGTTTCGTTTTCTTCGACTTTTCTTTATCAAATTCTATGACATATGTCTGCACCAAAAGGGATTCTAAAATATCAATGGCTTTTAAAATATCATTTAAATCACTCTTCAATCTTGAGCCTTCTCTTGAGATCACTGATTTACCCTTCTCCTTTGCAATTTGACTTCTAGTCAATCTCCTTTGCAATTTGACTTCTAGTTAATCTCCTTTGAATTGGTTTGTTAGTTTATTGTTCTTGTGTCATTCCTTTAACCTTAGCTATCTTTTCCCTTGTAGATTTAGGAGTTTCAAGAATAACTACTGGTGTTTTAATTACTTTCTCTTTCACCGGCTTCCTAGGTTTCAACTTAACAAATATTTTTTCCCTAGACATTATAGACTTGCTAGTTTCTGCTAATGAAGTTCCATTAACCTTAGGGCTAATGCCTGCATCTTGATTTTCCACTCCAAAATCACATAAAAACAAAAACAAAGACCATTCTTTGTATATCCTTTTGAGTTCATGGAGAACTATCAGTTTAATTCGACCATGATGAAAAAGGGAAGTTTCATATCCTTGAGATTTCAACTGTACTTTATCTGCAATCTTAGCTACACTTCGATATAGGAAGTAAGGCAAATCTAAAGAAATCATACCAGTAATATGCAATAGGAGTTTAAAATGATATGAATAAACCTTTTGATATCTGCCTTCATATGTAAAATAACGTTGAATGTTGAAGAGCAAGTTGGCATAGCTGTCCTTGATGTAGTTTTTGGGAACTGCCTTGGTTAAGTCTGTTTCTACAAACTCTAGCTTTAGAAACACCTTACATGGTTCCATGTTGAATCTGAAGTTTTTGAACCATATATCTTGCCCCCTAGGAATCTTTGTCACCAAAGCTATGATCTTTGGAGAAATTTGCAAGTTCAGGATTCTGACCTTTGTGCTTGATCCAGTGAAATGTAGTGCAAACTCCTTTGTCACCTAAGTATGTCCTCCCTGCAATTTTTTACAAAACTTCCAACATACTGCTTTCTTGAAGGCTTCTACAACTGATTTATCTCTGACTAAGACCTCGATGCTTTTAGGCTCTGTTCTTAAACAATGACCAAACCTGTGACTTTTCTTCTCCTCTGTCATCTTTGCTTCTAAATTCCTGTAACAAACCGGCCTCGCTTGAAATTTTGTTGGTCATCCTCGCTTGCCTATGGTGGTTAGTCTCGCTTGAATTATAGATGAGAGAAATCTTGGTGAGAAATTACTAAAAGCTTACCATTCGAAAAACGATTATGTTTGAGGGTTTGCATGCAAACTACAATGAGAGATTAGCCAACCCTTTCGAATTTGAAATTACCTTTCATGATGAGCCCTAAATTCGAAATGATGAGTTTTGGATGGCGGCATGCTTAAGGACTGACTCCTAGCTGACACCTAATAATGAAAATTTTAACGGAATCTTAACAGTTTGATGTTTGACAAGACTGTTCTACGAATCTGCGGTTTCGTAGCGCACAGGGAAAAGCGCTACAAAAAGAGCAGCGTTTTTGTAGCACAAAACAGACATTTTACACTGTCTGCACTACAAAAACGTGGTTTCAGGGCTAATTCCAAAAATTTTCAAAATGGTTTAAGTTATGAGTTTCTAAAAAGAACGTAAGACTCATGAAACATGGAATAAGGTTGTTAGACTTTATTTGGATATGAAAAATGAAACCTTTGAGACTCCTAACTTATCACCTTACCCATTAAAACATAGGGTGACTTGACACTTATCTAAGGCCATGACTAGGAACAATGTAAACTCTTATTTTGGTGATAACAGTCACCAATGAAATAAATCCAGCATTTACAAGAATAGTCATCAATGAAAATCACATAATACCTTTGCTTCGCTATGGATGTCGTCGAGAATGGTCCACACACATCAATATGAACTCGCTCTAAGATAGCCTTTGCTCGACTATCTCGATCATGAAAGGAAGACTTGGTGTGCTTTCCCAAGGTACAACCTTTGCATGTGTCAACTTGCTCAAGTTTACCTTTGGGAAGTCCTGTAGATATATGCTACATTATCTTCAAATCCTCACGATGCAAATGGCCCAACCACCTGTGCCACAACTTGCCAAATTCTTGGCTTTGCACCAATTTTGCTTTCATACTCAATGCTGCACAATCATCTACCTCTAGTTTATAGAGATTCTTCACCCGAATCCCTATCCTCTTGGTCTGACCCATGACTATGTGTCATAGGAATGCATTTCCTTTACTGAAGACAACATTGTAGCCTTTGTCCTCCAACATCGCGACCGATACCAAGTTCTTCTTTAGTCCAAGCACATACATCACATATGTCAAGGTGAGAGGAGCTCCATGCTCCCTCTGAAAAGCAACTGTGCCCACTCCTAAAACACTATACCTTCCATTGTCACCCATCTCTATGCACATCTTGAGGTCTTTCTCCTCCAAGCCACTGAATAAATTTTTATCACCGGTCATGCGGAATGAGGCTCCACTGTCAAGATACCAGACACAACCCATCATCGATGACACTATCCATGCAATGAGGGTAAAGTCCATTTCAAACTGAGAGGCTAATGCTGCACCTTCCGATCCTTTTGAGGGTCCCTTCTTGGACTTCTTCGATGGGCATTTAGTCACATAATGTCCTATCTCATGACAATTAAAGCATCTTACTTTAGACATGTCACCCTTCTTCCCTCCATGAGAATAATTCGATTTGGAATGGGTCGCCTTCCCCTTCCTTTCCTTGCCGTACTTGCTAAGGCCAGATTTTCTTCATCATCATCCTTGGATGAAGAACCATCTCATGTGCTCCTCCTGATCTCCTCCTACATTAGATTCGACCACAATCGTTCCCAATCCGGCAGTTTCTCCCTCCATTCATAGAGTCCTAGTAGCTATTCCAACTCTTTGGAAGGCCAAGGAGAGTGAGGCTCACCATGTCATCATCAGCAATAGTTATTCCCACACTGCCAAGCTCATCTCTGCAAGCGGTGAGCTTGTTCAGTTATGTGGAAATAGTATCACCCTTCTCCATCTTGATTCTTCGAAGCTTATCCTTGAGCTCCAATTTCCTCTGGTCGCTATTGTTCTGGTAGAGGCCCTTCAATGTCTTCCACATTGAAAATGGGGTATCCTTCCCATGGAGACTCGAACTTCAAACTTCAAATTCTCTTCTCAGTATACAGTTCATAGCTCCGATATCATGTAGAAATTCTGATGTAGGTTAACGCGATAATGCAATATAAATCAAAGCAGAATACTATAACCTACTTCTATCGATCAATTTGTGGAAGCTTAAAGATCGAGCTGAACAATATAACCAGAAGAAGAAGAATCAATGCACAATACACATGAAAATACTTTTGGGAAAGCCTCAGCTAAAAACCCCACTATTTGTATTATCATACAAGGTGGAAATACATAGGAACTATACAAAGCCTTATCTCTCAGAGCGAGCCAGCTCTCAGTACAATCCTCACAGATGCTCACAAGAAATCTTGGCTTTTCTCCAGCCTTCCTCTCTGCCCTCCAAGCTCCTATTTCCTTGCGTTGTTCCTCTGGGATGATTCTCCTTCAACCAAGTGCAAACTCATCTACCAAATGGATGATCACCTGATCTCACACATTGTCAGAACTGCGCAATCCTCAAGGAATGATTCCTTGACTACATGCATGAGTTTTCTCTTTCAGAAAACACATGCAACTGATAGTACATTCTACTTGACTTTAATCTCAACTGGGTCTTTCTCAGAATAGACATGCATGATTTTTTGATGAGGGAATATTTAGTTAATTGGAGTACACTAGTTGAGTGCATGCATCAATTGACTATTAACTCACCGTTAGTTCCTCAAATAGTTTGGAACTAATTTAACTGGACTTAACTCAGTAAACTGAGTTAACTAATTACAGCTCAAATATAACTCAATCTTATCTCCTTATTTTAAGGGATAACTCTTGCATGACTTCAGAAATACTTCTAACTTGAATTTCTCCAACTAATTAATTCAAAATGAATTAATTAATTATTTCCAAGTAGCTGGTAAGACTAAATTCGATTTTAATTCACAATTTAATTCAAGGAAAAATTAAATTGGAATATTCTTGTTGCCATATTTCAATAGAACAAAAGGATGCAATAGAGATAAAACCTAATAATTCATAATATGAACTTGTCATCGCCCTATACATGATAGAGGAAGAACCTATTATAATTTTGAGGGTTGAATCAATTGAAGATGCATCAAGGGATCAACTGCAAGACTTGAAATTTGTTCAAGATTAGCTCACTACTACTCTACAAGAACTAAGGATACTCACATCTCTTAAATAAGAAAAAAAGGAGCTATTAGAAAGTAGGTATCATGATGTTACTATTATAGAGACACAATTATCTAAATGGAACGAGGATGCCTTGGTGAATAATTTGAAAGAAAAACTACAGGAATGTGGAAAATTTGAAGAGGAAGTTGTTTCTACAATGAAGAAATTAGAATTAATGAAGGTCCATATGATGAAGAAAGAAGAAGAATGTGAGAAGCTTGAAGAAGAAGTTGTTTTATTGAGGGTTAAAGTTGACAATTTCAATAAAAACATGAAGAACTCACAAGTAGTTGACAACATTCTTAGTTGTTAGAGATCACCATGCGACAAAACAGGTCTTAGTTATACATGTAAGTCTCCATGAAAAGAGGTACTAGGATCCAAGTCTCCAAAGATTAAATTTGAAGAAAAACCTAAAACCAAAATTAATATTATTCAAAACCCAAATCACAGTGAAATCCAAAAGAAGATTGGAAGTGTTTCTAGTCTAGGGAGTTATGTCGATGTGCATAGGAAGCCTCATCAAATAGAAGACAACAATGTAATCAAGGAAAAGCATCAACAAAGGATTGAACTTCCTCCAAGGCAAAATATCTTCTAAATATCAACTTCATCAAATGAACCCTTCTCATCCAAGTATCAAAGTATATTTCTTGGTTATTATTTTCCATCTACACATTTTGGGCATAAGGCTAGGCATTGCAAAGCCTATTACAAGAATGATTATAAAAGTCATTATAAAACATTTAGAAGCAATTTTACAAGTAGACAAGATCCAAATGGTTTCAATGTATTGACATTATAAAATAAAAAAATCAAACCAGGAAGAATTCGAGGAAAGAATTACATTGGGATCCACTTGTGGCTAATTATTTATTGTCTATGGAAATTGGCATTAGCAAGCGGAAAAAGGAAATAAATGACAAATTATTTATTATAGGTCAGTAAGGACATGAGCCAAAAATGCAAAATAAATAAAGTAAAATGAAATAAATTCCACTTCAGCATGTGGGGAAGAGGAAGAGACAAGAAGAGGATAAAAATAGTAAAAGAATATGCATGCAAGGAAGGAAAAAAAGGAAAAGAAAATAAAAGAAAATTGGAGAGAGAACATTCTAGCATTCTCTTCAGGGAAAAGAGAAGAAGGGATAAAGAACATTATAGCATTCTCTTTAGGGAAAAGAGAGGAAGAGAGAAAGAACACTAAATCACTTGGAAAACAAGCAAGACACAAGAAAAGATCTAGTTGAGGTGGTCTCACAAAAATCCCAACGATTGAGGGTGGAGATGGTTTTCTTCGGGTAAGCCCTTGATAGGAGGGTGGAGATAGGAAACTCCTATGGGTATGGTGAAGGAATTTTGAGGCATCCAAACGTTTAATGGTTTTGGTGATTTATAGACCTGGCTTTAGGTGAAATAATTGTGGCTTGAGGGTGGAGGTGCTTTTCCTTTGGATTCCCTATTTGGTTATGTTCTGGTTTATCCCATGTAATCCCAAATTTAGGCTTGGAAAATGGCATGAGGGTGATTTGGCAGAAAGAAAGAATTGGTTCAACCCAATCTATGGTGGGGTGGAATGTGGAAGTCCCTAACTTGGTTGGTACTATGGATATGTTAATATGTGTTATTATTTAATGAAGAACAATAAGCACAAGTCTTGGTTTAATGTGTTGATGATGTGACTAGTTTGTGATGCCTTCATTACTGGTTAAGTCTATGTTATAGAAATTAGGTTGTATATTTGCAACTTCTCATGAATTTTTAATCAAAATCACAAGACACAAATCTACACTACTGCTCTGCAGACATTAATTCACAATTTTAAACAAAAATCACATGCAAGAAGAAATAACATACATGCAACAAGTATTTTTATCTGGGGAAAGCAATCTGCTAAAAACCTCAATGTCTTCTTTCATTAATCAAATGAATAGAGATGTATTACAATTGATTTGCTCAACTGAGCTCACCCTGTAAGTGCACAACCTATCTCTCTTCTCACTGAAGGCCTCTAACCCAGACTTATTCAAATTTTACCTCGGCTTGAGCTCCTATTTCCTTGCACTGTTACTTAAGGAATTAGCCCCTATTATTTAGGAAATTCCCTCAATTGAATTGTGCAACCTTTAGGATGATCATCTGACTACATGCAACACCTATACACTCAAGAATAGTCTACAACTGATGTTACACTACCTTGGAATCTCCACCTGAACTAGGTAACTCAAATTCTATGCATGCACTAGATATTTTGGGTTGATTGATCAATTAACTGGATGATCATTGAGTTTGACTAAATTCCCACTACTTAACTAGCTTTCTGCTAGTTCCTCCAAAAGTTGGAACTAGTTTCACTAAAAACAACCTTATATAACTGACCTTGATTGCTACATATTAGCAATCACACATGCATAACTGAACTTTAACTCCTCCAACTCAACTTTACTGAGTAAATTGGGTGACACAAGCCATGTCACACAAGTTAACATCATCCAAATTGTCTTCTTGTGTGGAAATTTGAATTTTCTCAATTTAATCAAGGCAAAATAAAATCAAGAATTTCTTGCTGCATTTTTCAACACTACCTCTCAGCAAGAAAGGGATTATCAACCACCCTTATTATGCACATGTGGAACTCAAACTTCCCTCTTTACAAGGAATTTGTAAAAATATCAGTATCTTAGTCCTATTTTGGAATGTATTGCAACAACATTATCTGCCTCTACACACAATCCCGTAAATGCTAATACCATATATCAATATACTTGGAACGATTGTGAAAAACAGGATTCTCAGAGAGATTAATGCAACTCTGACAATCACAATAGATCATACTGGGATCCATTATCTAACCAAACAAACTAACAAGTATCTTTCTCATCCAAATTGGCTCACATGTTGCTTCAATGGCAGCCATGTATTCTACTTTTATCGAGTTGAGTGACACATATATTTGCTTCTTGCTATACTAAGAAATTGCTGCGGACCCAATATTGAAAATTCCACTTGATGTAATTTTTCGGTATGATGGACTCCCTCCCCACTTGCATCTATGAAGCCACATAGATTCAATCCCTTTGTCCATTTGTACCAATCCAAATTGGGTAGTGCCTCTGAGCTACCGTAAAACATGTCGTGCATGTGATGTTCTGTGAATGTGGTGTCGTGTACAGGTTGTGCATGTGGTATTGTGTACATGTTGTACTGATGGTTCGATGTACATGCGGCGTTGTGTACACATTGTGCAGGTGGTGCCATGTACATGTGATGTTGTGTACACATTGTGCAGATGGTGTGGTGTACAGGTGGTATCGTGTACATGTTGTACATGGCATGTTATGTGCATGTCGTACATGTTATGTTGTGTACATGCGGTACTATCTATGTACATTGTGAATTTGTGGTATCATGATATGTGTACTTTGTGTAGTACATATATTGTGTGGCATTATACATCGGGTATAGATGTATGTATTATGTTGTACACTAGGTGTAGGTGTATGTATTGTGTGGTGGTGTACACTGGGTGTAGGCGCATGTATTATGTTGTGTTGTACACTGGGTGTAGGTGTGTATGTTGTGTGTTAGGTGTAGATGCATGTATTGCATGGTGTTGTATGTCGTGTGTGGTTGTATGTGTTTTATGCACACTATGTGTATGTACACATGTTTGAGGAGAAAGCACTGGGTGTTTGTTGGGTGTGGCAACTGATCTGGTGTGCGTACAAAATAAGGACAAAGGTAGAAGCTAAGGATTGATTAAAGGATAAGTATCAGTATTTTATTTAAGTTTTATTATGAATGAGATTTATGATTATGGTATATGATTATTACATGTGATCTATGATTCTGGTTTATGATGGTTACATGTTATTTATGATTTTGATCTATGATAGTTGTGTTTTGATATAACCTAATGTGATATGCTTATACATGATGATTTCTTCAAAGATGTTAGTTTGACTTGTTGTGACAGGAAGTAAACAGGATTGCAAGTGTACCTTATTGACGAGCTACCAATGAGGTATGATTTGAAGTTATTTCAATTTATTTTGAATCTAATGGAAATTATGTGCTTGGTACAAGAATACATGAAGATGCTCGGTTGGGTGGTTGAAATTGACTGCAAGAAATTTCAACAACAAAAGGAATTGGAAAATGCAGTAGTGTGCTCGTAAAGTATTCAAAAGCAGGGCCATTGTGGAATACTAGTGCCAAATAGTGTCCATTGATTTCCATGAACATGCTATGACTTGTATGATGGTTTTAAGGTAGGGATATGCCTTGGTTTTTGTATCTTCCGATGTGAGGAAGCCTTGCCAAGGGATGGATTTCTCGGGATGGGGGTGCCAGTAGAACTTGGAAGGTGAGTGACTGCATGGAAGGGGGTGAATGGATTGTGGCTGAGGGAATGTGTAGCAGAGAAGGGAAGGCAGGCGATATATTGGTTTTGGTCATTAGCAATGCCAGATAGAATCAAATTCACATTGGGAGTTTTCCCTGGAACAATGAGCCGGTAACTGTTGATTGAGAGGAAAAGTGGTGCAAGATTATAGCGCTGGACATTGGATGCGGATTTGACCTTGTAGTGGATTCTAGACTTCCTGAGAAAGAGGTGAATCTTGGTACTACTTTTTTGGGTGGAGGTGTAATCCTCTGGATTCCCTTGTTGCAGATGCAGGCATCATATCTTCTTATTTGTTGGTTGAGAAAATGTGTATATGTGTATATGTGTATATTATTGTAAATATTGTATCGAGTTGGTTTATAAAGCTCCATAGACAGTATGCTTATTTTTCGGGTGAAGCATATGTGTATGTGTGGTTATTTTGTAAATACCATAATGAGTTGTGTTATAAAGCTCCAGTAAATGGTATGTTTGTGATGTTTTAGCAAATGCCAATTGTAAATATTGTAACGAGCTATGTTATAAATATCCATGGGCAATATGTTTTGTTTTCAATAGTCTTGTTGCTTATAGGTGTCATTGAACATTGAGGATGAAGTTCCCCTAAGGAGGTGGGTTCTATAGTAGCCCTGGTTAAAATTACATGTAAAAATATATAAGGCCACGGTAATGGGACACGTATTCCAAGCTAAATGGTGCAGAAAAAATCCTAGTGGGTGTTCATTCAATTATTATGGCTAGCGAAATTAGCAAAGGTAATGGAAAAGACTTTGGAAAGGCATGAGGCATTTATTGGCATTTTATTTATGAAAATAATGGAAATTAGAATAAAAAGGAAGGTGAAAGGTCACAGGTTGCATGTGAGGAGGAAAATGAAGGAAAATAATGGAAAATAAAGAAAATAGAGGCCTTATTAATAAAAAGGCTTCTGACGGTCAGTAGGTAAGCTTTTGACAAGTTTTGGTGGAGCTCCCTTCTATTCTCTCTCTCTCATACTCTTGTTTCTTGAAGTACTCTTGGAGGAGTGTGGCATACTTGGAGTTTTGGAACAAGAAGAAAAATGAAGAGTAATGAAGCGTAGGAGGAAACTGAGATCAACAACTACATCGGGTTTTTCTTGCAAGTAATGAGTTGCATGTATGTTTTCCCCACTAGTTTTGGCATGCATGGCACATGCATGTGGTTTATTGGTCATGATCTGTCATTGGCATGGAGGATGGCTAAGATTGATAGTGGATTTTCCTAGCCTTACCATTTCCTAGATAACTATGGTGTTGTGGGTTCATTTCTTTGTTCTTCTAGTTGGTTCCCATGTTTTCTTTAGCTTGCGTTGAGTTATTAGTTCCTAGAGCCTTGGTTGGAAAAATGCTTTGGACGCCTGTTGTAGCGGCTACAATCACCCTCCAAAATTTTGCCTTAGCCTGTTTTGGAGCCTCCCTACCAACCTTACACAGCACCTTGCCTTGCTTCGTCAAGTCCTCAAGCTTCAGTGTCTTTATTGCACAAAGGAAACCTATCAATCACAGTTTGATCCTTTCCCTTCACAAGCCGCTCACCCACACTTGCTCCAGCTGCAGGCTGAGCAACTTACCCTTGAAAATTGCACATTTTTGGAGGGCAACCAACCTTCCCTCCAGAAATTGTGCAATCTTGTCTTGTAGCCTACTCGGCTCCAGGATTGTGTAATCTTCCAAGTCAACACTCCCAGTAGGATTTGCACAAATTTCCCTAGTAGGGCTACTCAGCCCAGAATTTGCGCAAATCTGGGTAACAGTCAACTGCTCTGCCCAGAAATTATGCAAATCTCCTAGGCAGTCAGCCCAACTTCCAGCCAGAAATGAGCATTTCCTTCAAGCAGTCGAACAACCTCTTGCATGTGCAGCTGAGTTGATCGGTTCCCTCCGGGACCGAGCAAAATAGACTTGCATGCATAGGTTGCTTCTCCTAAGCCAGCATGTAAATACATCCCTTGTATAAAAGATCTATGATTAGCGGTTGGAGGTTACATGCAAGGAGAAATTCAAAAACCTCCCACCAAGCGTCACTTCCCCTAAATTTGTGGCATGCACGTCACAACCTCCATTTTATCAAAACTCATCAACTGGACACTGCAGAGCTTATTCCTCACATCAACCTTGCAGCTCTGACATCCCACATCACATCTAGGAGCAATTAGTACATTCAACTCAGCTGTTTTGGTGTAAGCCGACTTCCCATGCCATGTGTTGCATTTTTGTCACTTTTTGGGTTTTCACTTGTATGAGTATTGTTTGCTTGATTTCTTTGAATGCTTGCTGTTGTTTATATGTATCCTAGCTTGTTCTAGCTCTATTTCAGTTTTCGTTGCTATCTCACTACTATCACATGCATGAAACTATTTTGCACGGACGTTTGCCCAACCAGCGAACTGCCTCACCCACATGCATGTTGATGTGTTTGTTGAATCTTTCATTCATGTTTTGCATGCATTGTTAATCACTTCTACTATCACTTAGTGTTGCAATGCATTCATTGACTTACTTGCTTTCAGTTGCCCGTCGGCGAGTCGAGCCAACCTTGGCCCGAGCTCTGCCTTCACCAAGGCTGAATTACGCAATCTGGAAAAGGAAGGCTCACCTTCCTCTCCAAATCTGCGCATTCCTTCCTAGCACTAGCCTCCAGGACTATTTTGTGCATTTATGGATGATAATGGCTGCTTGACCCAAGAAATTTTGCAAATCTGTCCCTGGGCAAGTAGTCCTTCCCAGCTGGAATTGCGCATTGCGTAGTCCCAATAGTCAGCAGACAGACTGGACTATGCATTGCATAGTTCTAGTAGTCAGTTAGTCTCCCAGCAGCCTAGATTGTGCCTTGTGCAGTCTTGGCATTCGGTCTCCCAACCTTCCAGCCAAAATTACGTAACCTTCATGATCATTCACCCAGGTATGTTACAAGTCATTTCTCATGTTCATTCTGATTTTCAACTGACAAATTTCTTGCCATGAGTGTTTCCATGTCTCCAGGTATCACAAGTGTTCATCTTCCTCTCAATAGTACAAGTACAATGGTTTCCAAGAGAGCAGAGGTGAAGACACTATTCAGAGAATGCCTGGGGATGCAGTCGATCAAGTGTCCATGGACTTGCCTACCCATAAAGACATCAAGTTGTTCATAGACAAGGACATCAATATATGACAACAACAGCATCACAGCGAGCAGCATCATGAACAACAACTGAATACAACATACCAAATGCAACGAATGCAATAGGAGAGTTGTTGACAACACAGAGGTGGAACAAGGTTGCAAGCTCAAGCATATCCATCAATGATGAAAGCAACTTTGGAGACTTAGGCTATGAGGTGACGGCGTTACATGAAGATCGCGTGAAGGTAGAAGATGGAACAAAGAAGGAGTTACATGTGTTGAAACAACAACTCAGGAAGAACATGAAGTTGCACATATAGATGAATGAGTTGCAGCAGGAACAGGAACAGGAACAACAGTGGGCGCAACATGAACTCACAAATGAAACTGCGCCCATACAAGTTAAGTATCCATCCCAGCAGCTGACACAGAGCAGACATGGTGAGTAGTGTTGTTGATCGCATGCAAGGGATTCAACAGCATGCATGTCGTTGAGCGTGCGCATGCAATCCAACCCATTCAACATACTCATCAAGGCGAAGACAGGAAGCAAGTTTAATTGGGGCTGAACGTGTACTTCGGCAAGTTGATGCACATGACCACCAGCACACACTTGAAGATAAGCATGGACACTATGCATCAGTGTGTTGTCGGTTCAACTGTACCCAAGAAGCCCATGCGCATGTTAGCAAACGAGGTGGATAAAGGGGCAGAACCAATGCACTGGTTGTAACAGAGGCAAGAGTTCACTTCAGCAAGATGTCACCATGAGGTGCATGCACACCATCACGGACGACCAAGCTTGGCTTCAGCTCACCACCTTCACCATCACAAGCATGTCAAAGAGTTGGTCTCATCACAGTGGACCGAGTGTCAGTGATGTCTTGCAAGGCTTGCTCAAGCCATGTTGTCTCACATGAGTACAGTGCATTGTAATGTTAAGTCATGTCAAGTGTAAGTAATGGTTCGATGTAACAGTCAAAGAGTAGGTGAAGAATTAAGAGGGTAGATGAACTGTCACAAAGGGGAATTTCAAGGGTCACCCCACCCTTTACTATAAATAGTCCCTCATAACTCATTGTATAGGCTTTTGGTCAACCAAGCTTCTGATAAGACTATCTTGGAAAGAGCTTGGACAATATTGTAATGCACCTTGGCTTCTCCACTGCACGGAGCTAGTTCATCTCTTTGGAGAAGCAAGCGGATGTGGTTGTAACGTTCCACTATTGGGGCTAGCAGGTTTAAATGGATCTATTGTATGATTCTGACTTACACTTCTTGATATAATAAGAGCCAACACATTTTCATGCATATGTTGTTATTATAGTTGGATTGTTCCCGTTGCCTTAATGATATATGTTGTTTAACTTACGTATTTGTGTATGAACTGATTTGTATGCAATTATGTGAATCTTTTTGTTAATGTGTTGTATATGTTGTTAATGTTGTCTCGTCCATGTCGACTTCTCTGTCGGACACCAAACATATCTTTCACATGAACCTCTCTGTAACAACTATTGCACTCATCTCGGACTAATCTATGAGTGTTGTACGTGTTATCTTAACTTGTATGATGTGACTGTCGCATTCGAGTAGACTGCTCCGACGGAAGTTGTGCATGTCCTTTTGGTGTTGTGTGTTCCTAGCCAAGTTGGGATTGATCCCTTTCAACCTAGAACTCACCTTCACCCTCATCTCCCCTTTTTGTGTTAGAACCTCTCATACATCCTCCTTGACTCACTGCATCAGTCACACCCTTGCTACTGACAAAGTTATCTTACTTTCCTCTGTGCGACATCGCAGTCAAGGCATTACCGTACGATCCACTGTTGGGACTCCTACACCAAATGGTCTGAGGTCTAATTAGGACTTCTTACGGGGGAGATCCCCTTACATGTTGGCGGGTCCAACACCGTCAACATTTTGGTGCTAGAAGGAGGGCTAGATGACAAGCTGAGTCCTCACATCCATTTTGAATCTCTACACATCTATCATGGTTCACTACCAAGGTGCTCTTTCGGAATGTGTGTCTTATGGAAACGATTTCATCATCTCGGAACATATCTCAGATAACTTGTCTCATACAACTTTTGATGGTGGAGGCTACGTTGCCTTGGTAAGGCACGTGAACGGCGTTGTAGGCTCATGCAAAAGACATGGATTCTTTGAAGAATAAATGAGTTGCACGTTGTTCATCTACACGCTTCGAGGGCACCCAATGCACTGGTGTGCAACGCTACCCAAAAAATCTATTCATTCTCTTGCTCATCTGGTCTCAAAGATAGACCGTTCTTTCAATCACTATGACTTTAAAGCACTCAACAAAGAAATTTTGAAATTATGAAAAGCACTTGATGGATTCATTGAAGAGTTTCACACATGCTTTTGTAATCTTGCATACCGATTCCCGGAAGATGATATTGATTGGGAATTTCTTGATGGAAGATTTGAGTATCTTCTTCACATATCCAAACCCCACTCAGAGCACTTCGGTGATGGAGCTGCGCAATCACAGGGAAGCACAGTTATTGTCACAAGTGACTGTCCGCCTTCACCTCATCGAACAACTCCACCACCGCAGAGTGATGTGGGAAATCATGCACACACCTCGGTTGAACTGTCACAACCTCCCACCCCACTTTCTCTTGAGGTTTGTGTAAATTTTGCTAGCAAGCTTGTTGGTTGTCACGTGGACTCTTTCCATTGACCTCCGTCCTTGCGTTCTGTTGATCCTATGGATTGTACTGTCTTGTGTTCTCCCATTCCAGACTCCTCACCTGTTGCGAACAAGGATCAAGTTGTCGACAGAGTTGGCGTTATGCAGCCAACCTGTGCCATCATTCATGATGAGTGTGTGCGGGAATCTAAAGGAGAGCCCACGGTGAAGGATGACTCCCTTCCATCCGCACCTCATTCGCTTCATCCTAACATCCCTTCTGATTCTGCTACTGCTAATTTCTCTTGTGAAAAATAATTTCTGGATGCTTCTATTTCCGATCATTCACAAGACACCTTGGATGTCAGTCTGTCATTACAGTGCGGAGAGGACACATATTCCTTGAAACATACGTCCAATTCGTCATCTATCTTTCTGGAAAACACAGAGGGTGAACATCTTCGCTTCTCATCTACCCCTCTGCTCGATTCATCAAATCATGAGGATGTCGACGAACATGTTGAATTTTCTGATCTTGGTTCTCGTGATCTATTCACTTCCTCATCCAATCACGATGTTGATTCAATCATTTTTAATCTATCCAAAACACTGGTCTACGATGATCTATATGTCAATGAGGTCGAAACCCCCCAGATTGTTGAGGCACTTCAACCCGAGCTGATGGTTATGTCAGGCCCTCGTTGCCCTGAGGTTGGTTTCACTTCCGGTTAGGAAATTGTTGAAACACTCAAAGCTCCTCATCACTCTCTACTTTGCATCGAAGATCAATCAAACAGCCAGATTTCACTTCCTCCACTCAAACTACATGATCCCATTTCTCATGTGTTGGTGGAATATTACATAGCAAGCACACATGCACAACACAAGTGGTCTACCTTTCTCACACTTTCTTGCATGTCACAGTCAAGAGAATGCATACACTCAACATCTGCACGTGGTGTAGCACAACACCATGGCAGCACCATAGAATGCATGTCATGCACTTTCACTCATCTGTGTTCTGTGGTCACTTGTAAGCTCAGAGTGTGTTTGTCTTCACTGTTACATGTTTCTTATTTGTTGGTTCGCACAGTTGTCTTGTTCGTGAATCATGCCTTCACCAACATGGGTCAACCAATGTTCCAGTGGTTCCATTGGAAGTATCACTTCACGTGAGATGACCCATGCACTGTTAGCTTAGGAGTAGGAGTAGTGTTTTCTTTTGAGTTGTTTGCTTACATGGCTTACATGCTTGTTTTCTTACTTACTTATTTGTTTGTTTGCCCGTATGCTTGTTTGATTACTTGCTTATTTGTTTGTTTTGCTGCTTGCTTTTTTTCTTACTTTCTTTGCTTTCCTTTTTGCTTCTGCTCTTTCTTTGCTTTGTTGATTTTTAGTTCGTTTGCTTGTTTCGTTCATAGGTTAGTTTTGTATGAAACCATGTATGACTGTTGAAGCGAGCTGGGTAAAGTACAAGAGGGCTTGTACAAATACCACTACTTGGTTATATGTCATCTTGGTATGATGAACTTGTTACTCTTAGTCTGTGACACGTCAAAGGAAAATGTGTATTGTTCGAAGTGAACCTTGGCGAAAACACAATGCTTGTGGACTAACTAGTGTCACCTTCTCTAGTCGGTTGTTTTTTGGTTAACCCTTGTCAACTCAGTCAAGTAGCGTAAGTTGAGGGGGAAAACCTTAATAGGCACATTAGAGATACAATAAACTACTGCTCTGTTGCAACAACCTCTTTTGCTCTCGATAAGTTGGGATCCCTCTTCCACCTCTGAAATGAATAAGTGTTATGCATAGTGGAAAATTAAAAAAATGAAAATTCAGAAAGTTCAAATGAAAAATGAATAAGGTGAAAGAAGAGAAAGGTTTCCTGTGTAGGGAGGTTATGCAAGTAACTCCGCCAGGGTACTGACCAAGATTGCTGGCAGCGGAGCCATGCTTGTGTTCCTATGTGACTCTACCGGGGTACTGTCTAGGCCTGCTGGCAGTGGAGCAATACCAAAGATGAAACTTAGACTCTGAAGACTATACTACTTGTGCACCTATATACCCCTCAACCCCAACTGAAACAACTATGTTTCCTTGGCTTGGAATGTGTGTCAATCGACCAAGAGTCTGGCAGATACTACATCTTACAATCAAGCTAGTGTGAAGCCAAGACAAGCTAAGATCTAAACAATACTTCTGGATGTGTTAAACTTGCTTTTCACGAAAAAGGTCCATTCAGAGAGCTAGAGTTCTACTAGTGTGTCGCCAAGTGTTGTAGCGGCTACAACCACCCTCCAAAATTTTTCCTTAGCCTATTTTAGAGCCTCCCTACCAACCTTACACAACACCTTTCCTTGTTTCGTGAAGTCCTCAAGCTTCAGTGTCTTTCTTGCACAAAGGCAACCTGTCGATCATAGTTTGATCCTTTCCCTTCACAGGCTGCTCACCTAGACTTGGTCCAATTGCAGGTTGAGCAACTTCCCCTTGAAAATTACGCATTTCTGGAGGGAAACCAACCTTCCCTTCGGAAATTGCGCAATCTTGCCAGTCAACACTCCCAACCAAATTTGCGCAAATTTCCCTAATAGGGCTGCTCAACCAGAATTTGCGCAAATCTAGGCAGCAGTTAGTTGCTTTGCCCAGAAATTGTGCAAATATCCTGGGCAATCAGCCCAACTCCCAACCAGAAATACGCATTTCCTTCAAGCAATTGAACAGCCTCTTGCATGTGCAGCTAAGTTGATCGGTTCCCTTCGGGACCGAGAAAAATAGACTTGCATGCATAGGCTGCTTCTCCTAAGGCAGCATGCAAAGGCATCCCTTGTCTCAGGGATCTATGATTAGCAGTTGGAGGTTACATGTAAGGAGAAATTCATAAACCACCCACCAAGTGTCGATTCCCCTATATTTGTGGCATGCACGTCAAAACCTCAATGTTATCAAAACTCAGCAACCGGACACTACAGAGCTCATTCCTCACATCAACCTTGTAGTTCTGACATCCCACATCACATATAGGAGCAATTGACACATTCAACTCACCTGTTTTGGGGTAAGCCCGCTTCCCATGCCTTGTGTTTCATTTCTATCGCTTTTTGGGTTTTGCTTGTATGAGTATTGTTTGCTTGATTTCATTGAATGCTTGTTGCCATTTACATGTATACTAGCTTGTTCCAGCTATGTTTCAGTTTTTGTTGCTATATCATTGTTGTCGCATGCATGAAACTATTATTCACGGACGCTCGCCCAACCAGCAAACCACCTCACCCACATGCATGTTGATGTGTTTGCTGAATCTTTCATTCATGTTTTCCATGCATTGTTAATCACTTCTGCTATCACTTAGTGTCGACATGCATTCATTGAATTACTTGATTTCAGTTTCCCATCAGCGAGTCGGGCCAACCTTGGCCCAGGCTCTGCCTTCACCAAGGTTGCATTGCAAAATATGGGAAAGGAAGGCTCACCTTCCTCTCCAAATTTGCGTATTCCTACCTAGCATTGGCATCCAAGACTGTTTTGCACATTTTTGGAGGATAGTGGTTGCTTGGCCCAAGATATTGCGCAAATTTGTCCCTGGGCCAGCAATCCTTCCCAGTTGGAATTGCACATTGTGCACTCCAAGTAGTCAGCAACCAGACTGGACTATGCATTGCACAATTCCAGTAGTCAATCAGTCTCCCAACAGCCCGAACTGTGCCTTGTGCAGTCTTGGCAGTTGGTCTCCCGACCTCCCGGCTGAAATCGCGCAACCTTCATGATCATTCACCCAGGTATGTTACAAGTCAGTTCTCATGTTCATTATGGTTTTCAACTAACAAATTTCTTTCCATGAGTGTTGCCATGTGTCCAGGTATCACAGGTGTTCATTTGCCTCTCAGCAGTACAGGTACAATGGTTTCCAGGAGAGTAGAGACGAAGACACTGTTCAGAGCACACTTAGGGATGCAGTTGATCAAGTGTCCATGGAATTTCCTACCCACGAAGACATCAAGTTTTTCATAGACAAGGACATCAAGATATGACAGTAGCAACATCACAGTGAGCATCATCATGAACAATAGCTGAAGACAACATACCAAATGCAACGAATACAAGAGGAGAGTTGTTGACAACACAGAGGCGGAACAAGCTTGCAAGCTCAAGCAGATCCACCAATGATGAAAGAAACTTTGGAGACTCAGGCTATGAGGTGACGATGCGACATGAAGATTGCGCGAAGGCAGAAGATGGAACAAAGGAGTTGCATGTGCTGAAATAGCAACTCAGGAAGAACATGAAGTTGTACAAACAGACGAATGAGTTGCAACAGGAACAGGAACAACAGTGGGCGCAACATGCACTCACGGATGAAACTGCACCTGTACAAGTTAAGGATCCATCCTAGAAGATGGCACAGAGCAGACATGGTGAGCAGTGTTGTTGATTGCATGCAAGGGATTCAACAACATGCATGTCATTGAGCGCACACATGCAATCCAACCCATTCAACACACTCACCAAGGCAAAGATGGGAATCAAGTACAACTGGGGTTGAACATGTACTTCGGCAAGTTGATGTGCATGACCACCAGCACACACTTGAAGATCATCACAGACACTATGCATCACTATGTTGCTAGTTCAATCGTACCCAAGAAGCCCATGTGCATGTTAGCAGACAAGTTGGATGAAGGGGCCGAACTAATGCACCGATTGCAACGGAGGCAAGAGTTCGCTTCAACAAGATGTCACCATGAGGTAAATGCACACCATCACAGACGACCAAGCTTAGCATCAGCTCACAAACTTCACCATCACAAGCATGTCAAAGAGTTGGTCTCATTACAACGGACCGAGTGTCAGTAATGTCTTTCAAGGCTTGCTCAAGCCATGTTGTCTCACATGAGTACATGAGCATTGTAATGTTGAGTCATGTCAATTGTAAGTCAAGTGTCAATGGTTGGATGTAACAGTCATAGAGTAGGTGAAGAGTCATGACAGTAGGTGAACCGTCACAAAGGGGAATGTCAAGGGTCACCCCACCCTTTACTATAAATAGTTCCTCATAACTCATTGTATAGGCTTTAGGTCAACCAAACTTCTGATAAGACTATCTTGGAAAGAGCTTGGACAGTATTGTAATGCGCCCTGGCTTCTCCACTCCACAGAGCTAGTTCATCTCTTTGGAGGAGGAGGTAGATGTGGTTGTAACGTTCCACTATTGGGGCTAGCAGGTTTACATGGATGTATTGTATGATTCTGACTTACACTTCTTGATATAATAAGAGCCAACACATTTTCATGCATATGCTGTTATTATAGTTGGACTGTTCTGGTTGCCTTAATGATATATGTTGTTTAACTTACGTATTTGTGTATGAATTGATTTGTATGCAATTATGTGAATCTTTTTGTTAATTTGTTGTATATGTTGTTAATGTTGTCCTGTCCATGCCGACTACTCTGTCGGAAACCAGACAAATCTTTCACATGAACCTTGTTGTAACAACTATTGCACTCGTCTCGGACTAATTCGTGAGTGTTGTGCGTGTTATCTTAACTTGTAAGATGTGACTGTCGCATCCGAGTAGACTGCTCCAATAGAAGTTGTGCATGTCCTTTTGGTGTTGTGTGTTCCTAGCTGAGTTGGGACTGATCCCTTTCAACCTGGAACTCACCTTCACCCTCATCTCCCCTTTGTGTGTTAGAACCTTTCATACATCCTCCTTGACTCACTGCATCAGTCACACCCTTGCTACTGATAGAGTTATCTTACTTTCCTCTGTGTGACATCGCGGTCAAGGCATTACCATACGACCCACTGCTGGGACTCCTACACCAAATGGTTTGAGGTCTGATTGGGACTTCTTACTGGGGATATCCCCTTACATGTTAGCGAGTCTAACACCATCAAAAAATCCCTATAATAGCTTGGGTTGAGCTACTAGTCCTAGAAGACTTGGTTAGATAAATGCTCTAGAATCCCTTGGTCGGTTGAGTGACTAGTCCTAGAAGCCCTGGTTGGACAAATGCTCTGAAAGCCCAGAATAAGCTCTGGGTTGAGTTACTAGTCCTAGAATTCGGGTTGGAACAAACACTCTAGAGCCCTAGGAGGCTTGGGTAGAGACCAATTTGATGATGGTTTTGTGATGCCCGATCATGAGATCGAATCGTTGTTGGATGTTTTGAGGTGGATGGTCTCTGGAAGCCTTGGATGGTTTTGGATTGATGTGTTCTATGAGATCACACATTCATGCTTGGAATATGGCACAAGGGTGAATGGCTGAAGAGATATTTGACTTAGTCATTCTACGGCCGAGTGGAACGTGGTAGTCCCATACAGGTTGGATTTTGTATCATTAATATGAGTTTATTTCTCCTTGTTATCTCATGAGTATTATACTAGTTTATATGTGGATTCTATGGATATTGTATCCTTGGTATTTGTTTTGTTATTATGATGGTTATGAATATGTATTATGACAGTGGCTATGTATGGCTCCCATCATGTTTTTACTTGTATATGAATGAACAAGGTATCTATGGCCTAATGGATGAAATTGCAGCTAAAGAGATAAGGAAACAATGCCTTATAGTTAATCTCAGATAAGTATGAGACCCCTATGCTCAGATATGTTATTTATACCTGTAGATTACGTATTCGTGATATGTTTGGAAAATTTTTTGTCATGGCTAGTAGGGTTCCAGTAAAGGTCTCATTCAAGTGATTGCAATTATACTGTCATTTCCTTGTTATCTTACTATTATGAAGGTGTCGTTCAATTATGGGAAGTGACCTAGGCTCTGGGCCTGAAAATGTGGCTTAAATCCCAGGGACGCTAGCAGAGAACTGAGAAAAATAGTGCATGGACATTGACTTGCAGGTTTGAGAGAGTGTCCAGAGGTCCCTGGACGTTGGCATGCCCATAGCGTGGGAGGGTCCAGAGGTCAAGTAGTTCAAAATTTCGGCGGGACCCAAGGGCTGGTTGGCAAAAAGGTTGGGTTGGTTCCTAAGGGTCCTAATGCTGATGTTGGAAGTCTATATGGTGTGTTTCTGTCAGTTCCACTAACTTAACATGACTTAGGAGGTCGAATAATATCATAGTGGCCTCTTTTCGCTCGTTCACCTTGGTTGTCTGGTTGCTTAGGTAGATTTGGAGGAGGGCGTTACAACTTCAAAAGATAGAAAGTGAAGGGAAGACTTTAAAAGATAGCGAAGTCATAAGAACATCGCGATATTTCACGATCTTCGTTTCTCTTTAATTTGAAAGATCATATTGACAACAACCATGATTTTTATTTTGTCTAGTGAAATGCATCCTAATTGTGATAGTTTGAAAGATCATATTGTCACCAACCGTGACTTTTATTTTGTCTTGTGAAAGCTTTAAAAGTAGAGTTGTAAAGAGAGTGAAAGTTTACAGAAACTTCAAAAGATAGAAAGTGGAAGGAAGAATTTAAAATATAGTGAGATACAAAGTGGAGGGAAGACTTTAAAAGATAGTGGAGCGATAAAAACATCGTGATATTTCATAATCCTCATTTTTCTTTAGTTTGAAATATCATATTTCACAATCCTCATTTTTCTTTAGTTTGAAAGATCATATTGATGCCAACCATGACTTTTATTTTTTCTAGTGAAATACATCCTAATTTTGATAGCTTGAAAGATCATATTGTCACCAACCATGACTTTTATTTTTTCTTGTGAAATACCTTCTAAAAGTAGAGTTGTAAAGAGAGTGAAAGTTTACAAAAATTTCAAAAAATAGAGAGACTTTAAAAGATAGTGGAATCATAAGAACATCGTGAGATTTCACAATCCTCATTTTTCTTTAGTTTGAAATATTGTACTGACACCAACCATGACTTCTATTTTGTCTTGTGAAATACATCCTAATTGTGATAGTTTGAAAGATCAAATTATCACCAATCGTGACTTTTATTTTGTCTTGTGAAATACCTTGTAAAAGTAGAGTTGTAAAGATGGTGAAAGTTTGAAAGATCATATTGTCACCAACCATGACTTTTATTTTGTCTTGTGAAATACCTTCTAAAAGTAGAGTTGTAAAGAGAGTGAAAGTTTACAAAAATTTCAAAAAATAGAGACTTTAAAAGATAGTGGAATCATAAGAACATCGTGAGATTTCACAATCCTCATTTTTCTTTAGTTTGAAATATTGTATTGACACCAACCATGAATTTTTTTTTTCCTTGTGAAATGCATCCTAATTCTGATAGTTTGAAATATCAAATTATCACCAATCGTGACTTTTATTTTGTCTTGTGAAATACCTTGTAAAAGTAGAGTTGTAAAAATGGTGAAAGTTTGAAAGATCATATTGTCACCAACCATGACTTTTATTTTGTCTTGTGAAATACCTTCTAAAAGTAGAGTTGTAAAGAGAGTGAAAGTTTACAAAAATTTCAAAAAATAGAGGAGATCATATTGTCCCCAACCATGACTTTTATTTTGTCTTGTGGAATACCTTCTAAAAGTAGAGTTGTAAAGAGAGTGAAAGTTTACAAAAATTTCAAAAAATATAGGAAAGACTTTAAATGATAGTGGAATCATAAGAACATCGTGAGATTTCAAAATCCTCATTTTTCTTTAGTTTGAAATATCGTATTGACACCAACCATGACTTTTATTTTGTCTTGTGAAATACATCCTAATTGTGATAGTTTGAAAGATCACATTATCACTAATCGTGACTTTTATTTTGTCTTGTGAAATACCTTCTAAAAGTAGAGTTGTAAAGATAGTGAAAGTTTGAAAGATTATATTGTCACCAAACATGAATTTTATTTTGTCTTGTGAAATACCTTCTAAAAGTAGAGTTGTAAAGAGAGTGAAAGTTTGAAAGATCATATTATCACCAACCATGACTTTTATTTTGCCTTTTGAAATACCTTAAAAGACTTTAAAAGATAATGGAATCATAAGAACATCATGAGGTTTCACAATCCTCATTTTCCTTTAGTTTGAAATATCATATTGACACCAACCATGACTTATTTTGTCTTGTGAAATACATCCTAATTGCGATAGTTTGAAAGGTCATATTATCACCAACCGTGACTTTTATTGTCTTATGAGATACCTTCTAAAAGTAGAGTTGTAAAGAGAGTGATAGTTTACAGAAACTTCAAAAGATAGAAAGTGGAAGGAAGACTTTAAAAGATAATGGAGTCATAACAACATTGTGATATTTCACAATCACCATTTTTGTTTAGTTTGAAAGATCATATTGACACCAACCATAACTCCTATTTTGTATAGTGAAATACATCCTAAGATCTTTTATTTTGTCTAATAAAATATATCCAAATTATGATAGTTTGAAACCATATTGTCACCAACTATAACTTTTTGTTTTGTCTTGTGAATTGCCTTTTAAAAATAAAGTTGTAAAATATTAAGTGTGAAGCCAAATTCATGAATCACATGCAGGATTCTAGATTCTTCTACACCGCCATGAGTTTCTAGATCTCTAGGATTCTAGATCTTTCTACACCGCCATTCGTTTCTAGATCATTCCAAATCTCCATCTGAATCACATACAAAATTCTAGATCCTTCTTCTGCCTCTATAAATCTATAATTGCTCTGGCCAAGGAAAGCAAGGCAAGGCCCAAGCCTGTTATGTAATGCTAAGTGATTTTTGTTCTCCAGTGATTGTTTTATCTATTCCGCTATTTCTAACTGAGTAATCTTGTTGTTTCTCCATTTGTCTATCTCTATGAATTATTCTCTGCTTTTGTCGTCTAAGTCTCTAAGTATAAATCTGCTGCATGTTATGTATGCTCTGGTCTAACAACTAGTATCAGAGCTAGGGTCGAATATCCACTGTGCAAGCTGCTTAGTGCCATCACCTTACTCTAGTAGCGTTCGTTAAAACATTGGTTGTTACCCCTGGAGTTGTTGAAGGCTCTGTTCAGGAAATAGCTGAGGAACGCTGGAACTAAAAGACAGTTGTTGCAAGAAAAACAAGGTCATGGATCTATGTTAAAATGTGTTGTTGGAGTTTGAAATGTGGAGATCCGTGGAGTTTGGAGTTGAAACTTGGTGTTCGTAAGTTTATTTTTCACATCAAGCTTGCACGTATACGTCAAGTTTTTTTTCCTAAAACCAACATATGTATGTGTGAAATGTGAAAAGGTTAAAACAGTATATATGTTTTTATATTTATTATGAAACATATATAATTATATGTTGGAATTTTGAAAAGTATATTTTAAAAAGGAGCAGGAATTTTGAAAAGGGTATTTTAAAAGGAGGAAGGTCATTATTACTAAAGAGTAATAATTAAAGTTTTCTTTTTAAGTGGAATTTTTTGTGTTTTGGGGCGCGAATTTGATTAAAAATGGAGACAACAGTTATAGATATGGAGAAGTTGAGCGGGGCTAATTTCGCCCTATGGAAATCACAGATGGAGGATATACTAATTTTAAAGGATCAGTACTTGCCGATTAAGGGCACAACAAAGAAACCCTCATCGATGACAAATGAAGAGTGGAATAAGCTAGATAGAAAGGCGATTGCAACATTCCGCCAATATTTAGCAAATAATGTTTATTTCAATGTGTCTAGAGAAAAGACGACAAAAGGATTATGGAAGAAGCTCCATGATCTATATGAGATGAACATAGCATCAAACAAAGTGTTCTTGATGAAGAAGCTTTATAATCTCAAAATGAAGGAGGGTGTTTCAGTTGCTGAGCACTTGAATGCATTTAATATTATTACTAATCATCTTGCCTCTGTTAAAATCTTTTTAGATGATGAAATTAGAGCTATTTTGCTAATGTGTTCTATACCAGACAGCTGGGAAAATTGAATTGTAGTTATGAGCACTTCAGCAACTACAGGGACCCTGAAGTTTGATGACGTCAACAATAGTTTAATGAATGAGGAGCTGCGACGCAAGTCAATTGCGAAAAACCGGGGAGGAGAGGCTCTAGCTCTAGCTGATCGTGGTAGGAGAATGGATCAAGGCTAGCAAGGGTGATCAAGATTGAGAGGCCGATCAAAATCAAGGAGAGGTAGAATCATCTGCTTTCATTGTGGCAAACCCGGGCACATGAAGAAAGAATGTCGATTCTGGAAGAAAGGACAAACGGATCAGAGACCATCCAGTACAAATCACAAGTCATCTAGCACAAATGAAGGTGAGACTACTGTTGTAGCCACAGATGGTGATGTGTTGTTTACTGTCTCAGTAGAGGATGCATGTGTATATACATCTAGCAGTAGCTTTGATTGGATCCTTGACTCTGGGGCATCTCACCATGTAACCCCATGCAAAGATAGTTTTGTTTCATATAATCATGGTGATTATGGTAGAGTGCATTTGGGGAATAATCATTTTTGCAGTATTGTTGGAGTGGAAGATGTCCATATCAAGATGAAAGATGGACAAGATATATTGTTGAAACAAGTTAGGCATGTACTAGAAATGCGCATGAGTTTAATCTCTATGGGACGACTGGATGATTAAGGCTATTCAATAAGCTTTGGAAAAGGAGGCTGGAAAATTAGCAAAGGTGCATTGGTCGTGGCCAAAGGACCCAAGACAGGAACATTATACACATTGAAGACACTGATATGAAAATAAGATTTGGCTGCTGTCACAAAAGAAGGAATTCAGCAGATCTGTGGCATAAGCATTTGGGTCACATGAGCGAGAAGGGCTTAAAAATCCTTGTTGGTAAAAATTTATTGCCAGGTTTGAAATCCTACAATCTTGATCTTTGTGAGCATTGTATACATGGTAGACAAAGAAGGGTTTCATTCCTTAGAGGTGGCCATGACATAAATAAAAATGTGTTAGAATTGGTACACTCAGATGTGTTTGGGCCTGTTAACATCAAATCATTAGGAGGAGCATCATATTTTGTAACATTTATAGATGATGCATCCAGGAAGTTTTGGGCATATCCTATAAAAAGTAAAAGTGAAGTGTTTGGAATATTTCAAAAATTCCATGTTGGTGTTGAAAGAGAGACTAACAAATTGTTGAAGTGTTTAAGAACAGATAATGGTGGAGAATATTGTTCAAATGCATTTAAGGAATATTGTAACAAGTTTAGCATAAAGCATGAGAACATTGTGCCTGGTACTCCTCAACAGAATGGTGTCGCAAAAAGGATGAATCGCACCATTATGGAAAAGGTGCGAAATATGTTGTCCAATTCCGGTTTGGAGAAGAATTTTTGGGCTGAAGCAGTCAGGACCACTTGCTACCTCATAAATAGATCTCCAACTACAACCTTGGATGGCGGTATCCCTGAAGAAGTTTGGACTGGTAAGAATTTGAATTATTCTCACTTGAAAATCTTTGGATGTGAAGCATTCGTACATATTCCCAAAGAAAATAGAACTAAGCTAGATGATAAATCTATGAAATGCATTTTTTTGGGGTATGCGGATGAAGATTTTGGTTATCGTCTATGGGATCCAGTCAAACATAAAATTATTAGAAGCAGGGATGTTATATTTAATGAGTCAAAAATGTTCAAGAGGATTGTAGGAGAGTTGGAGGTCAAGAAGGTTATTGACAGGTTTGAAGAGCAGCAGGAAAACATACCACCAATACAGGAAAATGAACAACAAATTCAGGAGCATGAAGAACAACAAGTGGAAAATGATGAACAACAAGAAGAAGGAATTTTGAAGGAACCTTTACAAGAGATTCAACCTGATAATGCACCACCACAGTTGGTTTGCAGATCTTCTAGGCCTCATAAGCCTTCACAAAGGTATCCTACTTCAAACTATATTTTGTTGACTGATGAAGGTGAGCCTAATTGTTTTCAAGAAGCCTGTAAATTTGAACACAGTGAAGAATGGAAGAAAGCAATGGAAGAAGAAATGAACTCTTTGCTGGGAAATAAAACTTGGGAGTTGGTAAACCTCCCAAAAGGTAGAAAGGCTTTACAAAACAAATGGGTTTACAAGATTAAGCATGAAGGTGACAAAAAGAATGAGAGATATAAAACAAGGTTGTTGGTGAAAGGTTTTGCCCAAAAAAAAGGTATTGACTTCACTGAAATTTTCTCACTTCTTGTTAAAATGTCATCCATTAGAGTCATTCTTGGTCTAGTTGTTGCTTTAGACCTAGAATGTGAACAGTTAGATGTAAAAACTGCATTCCTTCATGGTGAATTAGAGGAAGAAATTTATATGGAACAGCCTAGAAAAAGGAAAAGAAGGCCTTATTTGTAGGTTGAAGAAGAGTCTCTATGGGTTGAAACAGGCACCTCGACAATGGTACAAGAAATTTGATTCATTCATGTTGGAACATGGTTTTCAGAGGTTGGAAGCTGAGCATTATGTCTATATCAAGAGGTATGATCAAGGAAAGTATATCATATTATTGTTATATGTGGATGACATATTGATTGTTGGGCATGATAAGAATAAGATCAATAGGCTGAAGAAATATTTGGGTAGTAAATTTGCAATGAAGGATTTGGGACCAGCACAACAGATATTGGGCATGCAGATTATGCATGATGGGAAAAACAAAAGGTTGTCGTTGTCACAAGAAAAATATATCAAGAAGGTGCTTGACAGATTTAATATGAAAGATGCCAAGCCAGTTGGTACACCCCTTGCAGCCCACTTCAAGCTGAGTACTGAATTATGTCCTAGTAATGACAAAGAGAAAGAAGAGATGAGCAGAATTCCTTATGCTTCAGCAGTTGCCAGTTTGATGTATGCCATGGTATGCACATGACCAGACATTGCATATTCAGTGGGAGTAGTGAGTAGGTTCCTTGCCAATCCAAGCAAACGACATTGGCAAGCAGTAAAATGGATTTTGAGGTATCTCAAGGGCACTAGTCATTATTGTTTATGTTTTGGTCATGATGAGATTGTGCTTGAAGGATTTACAGATGCAGATATGGCTGGAGATATGGATACCAGAAAGTCCACTACAGGTTATTTGTATACATTTGCAGGTGCAGCAGTATCTTGGGTGTCAAGGCTATAAAGAATAGTAGCCCTCTCTACAACAAAAGCAGAGTACATAGCTGCAACAAAAGCTTGTAAAGAAATGTTGTGGATGCAACGATTCCTAGGAGAGATAGAAATAAAGCAGGGCAAGTATGTGTTATATTGTGATAGTCAGAGTGCCATTCACTTGGCAGAAAACCCAGCATTTCATTCAAAAGCCAAGTACATTGACTTAAGGCACCATTGGATCCAGCATGTGTTGGAGGAAGAGCAGTTATCCTTGGAAAAGATCCATACAGATAGGAACCCTACTGATATGCTCACTAAGATTCTACCACGAAATAAACATGATTTATGTAGAGGCATGGTAGGACTCGGTGTGACTTGATGACTCTTATTTGGCTTCAAGTGGGAGAATGTTAAGTGTGAAGCCAAATTCATGAATCACATGCAGGATTCTAGATTCTTTTACACCACCATCAGTTTCTAGATCTCCAGGATTCTAGATCTTTCTACACCACCATTCGTTTCTAGATCATTCCAGATCTCCATCTGAATCACATACAGGATTCTAGATTTTTCTTCTGCCTCTATAAATTTGTAATTGCTCTAGCCAAGGAAAGAAAGCCAAGGCCCAAACCTGTTATGTAATGCTAGGTGATTTCTGTTCTCCAGTGATTGTTTTATCTATTCCGTTGTTTCTGAGTGAGTAATCTTGTTGTTTCTCCATTTGTCTGTCTCTATGAATTATTCTTTGCTTTTGCTGTCTAAGTCTCTAGATATAAATCTATTGTGTGTTATGTATGCTTTGATCTAACATAAAGAGAGTGAAAGTTTAGAAAGGCTTCCAAACATAAAAAATGAAAAGAAAACTAAAAAATATTATACCCATCGATCTAACATAAAGAGAGTGAAAGTTTAGAAAAACTTCCTAACATAGAAAGTGAAAGGAAGACTGAAAAAATATTATACCCATCCTGATATTTGACGATCCTCATTTTCCATTAATTCAGCAGGACCTTCATTATTATTATTTATTTTTTAGATGCGTCTTCTCCTTGCATAAGATTATACGTGTGAATTCCTCCACACATTTTTTCAACGTGACCATGATTTTTCTTTTGTCTTTGTTCAATACCTCCTCTCCTGGCTATGAGGTTGCTTTCTTCGTCTCTAATTTCTTACCGTCATTCAATTTTCCAGTTGGCTGGAATCCTACACACGGCTTTGTCCAATAATATATATATATATTTCCACATTTCCAGAACATAATTCATATGTATCTGGATTCGAAGAGGGAGAAATGGATCATATTGCTGTTTTCCTAAAGCTGCTGTGCTTTGTAATGGCAGAGGTCTCTGTTGCTGTAGATGACGGTCATCAATATGTGTATGATGATCACATGGCTGGTCCATTAAATTCACTGCAACCTCCTTCTCATTATGTTATGAATGAGCGCATGTCAATGTTGCAGGAATCTGGAAGCTCCATGGGCCACCACGAGAAAAAGGATGTGGAAGATCTTCTCTCCTTCAGAAACGCCATAACAGCCGACCCACATGGATTGTTGTCCAACTGGACGGCCCACAACTCTGCCAACATATGCTCGTGGAATGGCATTTGCTGCAGAAAACAGAGCAGAAGAGTTGTTTCCATATACCTTGCTCTCTCAGGTCTAGAAGGGACGCTTTCGCCTTCTCTGGGTAATCTCTCTTTACTGCGCACGTTGGAACTCAGTGGCAATAAATTGAGAGGGAGAATTCCCCCAGAGTTTGGGCAACTTAAAGCCCTCCAAATGCTTGGCTTGTCATATAATCTTTTATCAGGTTCTGTTCCAGGAGAATTGGGGTTGCTACAGAAACTTGAGTACTTGCGCAACAATTTGGACGGTATTATTCCTCCGTCTCTTGGAAACTGCTTTTCCCTTACGGAACTGCTTTTCATGGGTGGGTCTTTTAGTAAAATTGCGGGTTCTATTCCAGCGGAGGTAGGAAACTGCAGCCATCTTAGAACTTTCAGATTAGTTAGATTTAGATTAAAAGCTTTTGTATCGGATATCATATGCCGCCTTCCCCTTTCCTAACTGGAGCTTAGATTCAATAGCCTTACCGGGAAGTTACCTAAAGCTATTGCTAATTTGAGTCAATTAACTTCACTAGATCTTAGTTCGAATAACTTTACAGGAAGTATTCCCAAATTCATTGTCAAGTTGACTCAATTAACTTATCTAAACCTTAATAGTAATAATTTTATAGGAAGCATCCCTAAAGCCATTACCAATTTAAAAAGATTGCAATCACTTGATTTATAAAATAATTATTTAAGGTTATAATTCCAAAAGGTGTAGGAAAACTTCATTCTTTGGAATACTTACTTTTGGAATACAATAATTTCACTGGAAGTATACTTTATAGTATAAAGGGTTTTTTTTCACTTAAGGTTTTGGATCTATCACAAAATAATCCGGAAGGACCAATCCCTAAAGGTATTGGCAATTGCACTTCTATGAGAGTTTTCTATGCTCACTCCAATCAAATTTCTGGGACTTTACTTACATCATTGGCCAATTGTACCTAGCTTAGACTTCTGGATTTAAGAAAAAATAGATTGATGGGCGAACTTCCTTCCTACCTTACATATTTTCATGAAAATTTTAAGTGTTGCTCATAATAATCTTCATGGTCTTATTCCTCAATGTATTACAAATATCACGAAGTTGCATGTTTTGGATTTATCCAACAACAAATTTAGTGGAAAATTACCATCTTAGTTTGACAGACTCTCTGGATTTACAATCAATGAATTTGCTCCCGTGGATGGAGTAATTTCAACTCAATTCGGACTTTTGTACTTTGGATATATTTCAAATGAAACACTATTTTATGAGGAAATGGTATTTGACATAAAAGGAGGTGAATATACACTATCATATGTGTTGCCCATAGACACTATATTTGATCTGTCTAGCAATGATCTCAATGGAGAAATACCCACAAGCATTGGAGGTATGAGCAGCTTGTGACTATTGAATCTATCAAGGAATCAACTAGAAGGGTTATCCCTGTATCTCTTAGTAACATCTCTGCTTTAGAGCAGTTAGATTTGGCTAAGAATAATTTAAGTGGAGAAATTCCTCAAGAGCTCTCTAAATTGCATGAGTTGGGTGTTTTTGATGTTTCATCTAACAACCTTTGTGGCCCAATCCCAATAGGGACACAATTTTCCACTTTTAATGTTACTTCATTTCAAAGAAATAAGTGCTTGTATGGGTGTCCTTTAGATATATGCAATGAAAATAAAAGACCAAAGAGAGAAGGAAATAGTACTACTATGAGTAGTAAGGGTGTAGTGGGATGGCTTAGTAGAGTGGATGAGAAGATGTCATTGATGGCTTTGGTAATAGGTCTGGGAATTGGATTTGGAGGAGTGGTTTTTGTTTTTGTAGTGTGGGAGAAAGCCAGGCATTGGCTTTTGTCTCCCAAAAGGCCACAACCCTTTTATGGAGTGTATCGATTCCCTAAATAATGGGACTTTGTAAATCAGAAATTGTATCCATAAAATGTATGGTGAATAAAACAAATTCATATATTAACAAACAAAAAAAAATTCCTTTATAAAGAAACAAAGAAATATTGATAAAAATTATGTTAATATCATCGTATAATAATAGTAAACATAAATAATAGCTATTAATGTTTAATTATATATGATATTGATATTACTTATAGTAATAAGTTATTTTTTTCAAATAATGTTTATAGTTATTTATATATTTTCATATATTATTGTTTTATATAAAATAAAATATACATGTAGATAGAATTAGATGAAATAAATAAATATTGTTTATGAAAGAATATAATTTCAAAAATTTTCATATATATATTATTTAATGAATAAATAATTAATTTTATATTTATAAAAATATGTATATCTTTAATATTCGCAAAATAAGGTTATGATTTACCCGGATGCGGGTGATCACAACCGCATATAATGTTAAGCCTCACTAAGTAGACCCCTGGCCTGACGGAAGGCAGGTGGAAAATATACCAGGTACGCGGTGCAAGAGGATATTTCAGGTTCATGTCAAACGAATTAAGGTATGTTCAGTCTCGAGACCCGGAGGAATTCAATGCGAGTATGGCTTTTATGCTCACAGTCCGGATCATTAATGGGGACGGGCTCAACTCCGATGCAACAGTTAATGCCTCAGATCTTTATGAAGCGATGCCGCCTCAAGGCTCTTGTTCATTCTCTCTCGTCTGCTCAATTGCCCGACTCTGGAATAGGCAGAACTCCATTAACGCTCCCACCAGCTCAGGTTCACTCTATCTCCCTAGTGCTCTCAGGTCTCTTGCTGCTGTTTCAAAGCCTCGCAGTCGTGGTATTCCGCGTCGCGGAGGCAGGTCGGGGATCAGGGGTCGCTCTCCACCTGCTCCTCAGCAGGTCGCACCCATTGCCTATGCCTCTCCCTCTTCTCCGCCTTCAGTACAAGAAAGGATTCTCCCTGATAACGCCTACCAGACCTCCAGGTTCATTTTCCGGGGTCAACTCAATAGGCCGGTGTTAACAGTGAATTTTACAGTCTATGTTACAGAGGAGGAAAACTACCAGTTCAGTTCAACCCCTCCTGCTTCATCGCCTTCTCAGGATGACAACATTCTTCTGGGGGATATGACTGGATTGGTTTTTCATGCTGACCGCATGCAGAAGGATGCCCCTGTCGCAGCCGCGCCTCAGTAACCGGTCCCTGCTCCGAAAAATGACAATGTTGGAGAGCCATCACAAAAAGTTCTTGGTTTGTTACATTTAGTTACCGATTCTGACGGAATGCCAGTTCTGGACGTTGAAGGATTCGTAACCTGGGTTGCTTCACCAAGTCCGGAAAAGAAGACTCCATTTGCTTCTTCAAGCCATGAGGATTAATCTCTACTTTGGTCCATCGGTTCGCCTTCTGGCTCACAAGATTTACAATTTTGGTTATGTGCTTATGTTTTTGAAGTTAAAGGTTATTGTCTGTTACTATCTCATGCTTTATTCAGCAACTTCAGACAATCCAGTTCTCAATTTTTGTATTAAAGACAGCCATGCTAGTTGTTATAGTATTTTTGAGGTCATTGAATGTCATGTTAATGGTAGTCCTAGTAATCTTTATCAATCTATCGAGGACCGAAATCAAATCTCTGAGATTTGTAATGTTCTTCTAATGGACAGTTTGAAATGTAAGGTCCCTGAATTTTTGACTGAGGATTGGCCTCGATCTCCTATGAGGTATTAACCTCAATGTACATATTTTTTCCCTTTTTTAATAGAAGTAGTATTTACCGAAGAAAAAAAAAAAAAAAAGAAAGAGTTATGATTTTTAGTTTTTAATATTTGTAAAATAAAATTGATTGTTGAAAAAAATGAATATATTCATGCTTAAAAATTTAAATAAATAAATAATATGAATAACTAATGCAATGAGGCATTATCTTTCCACCACCATTATGAAAATATAATAATGCTAATTTGTTCACAACTCACATCAAAATAGAAGACATATTATTTTCCTAGCTTAATCAATGCACGAGATAAAGCATTACCCCCTCTCTCTCATATATAATTGTTCTTTTATTGATCATTCACGCATCTACCAAATTTTCAAAAGCATTATATATATATATTATTATATATTATATATATTGTGTTCTGTTTATGATTTCATTCACGCCTCTACCAATATGGTTCATACAAATATAAACATGGTACATTAAATCTAGTTTCAGATATAAACAGTCCATGCACCAATTATGTGGTAATATTTAACTTTGGCAAGTTGATATTAAAACAATTTGTAATCAAACGTTTTTCCAGATTTTTATTGGATGATAAGATAGTTAAAATATTTAAAAATAATAATAAATAATTTATTTATATTATATAAAATAATTAGAGATGTGTTTTAAATTAGAAATATATGTCGATTCAAGGAGCTAAAAATTAAATTTAAAATTTACCAAAGTGAAATTCTCATTTAATAATTATTGAATCAATCTTATTTATTACAATTAATATTTTACCTGCATTGAATGGGATTTTTCTATTTCCATTTGTACTTAATTTTTTGGGAAAAAAAATTATTCATCATTATTTTGAATTTAACTTTGTTGAAGTAATTTAATATGTAATGTTGGCTTTTATAGTCAATATTGTTTGATAAACATTGTAATAGTGTTAAGTGAATAATAATGTTTGAATTTTTTTTAGCAAAGCAAATTTTAAAGTTTAGTGGATGTGTTGTTTCTATTATGAAGTAACCTCAATACTTTCCAGTGTTTATTCGATGTTAGAATTCAAAATAGGTAACAATTATTGCAATTATTGATATAAATATGAATTGATTCATTATTATCAAACATTATTATTATTATGTTGAAATGATGATAAAATTAATTAATGTTTTGAATGCACACAATAAGAACATAACTTATGCAAGTAAGGAAATCGACTATATAAATAATTAAATGCCATATTCCAAAAGACAATTAGCATGAAACTTTCAAAGTAATGGATAGGTAATGTGGGTTCACTATATTTCAAAACGAAGATTATATATTTATTATTAGTTTTCAATATTTTGAAACTTCACATCCTTTTGGGGAGTTTAAGGTAAGCTAAAAGAATGTAATTGTACATTGAAACATAATTATTGAGAAAGAAGCTAAAGAGTCACAATTATATAGAAGGAATTCTAAGAGTTTACAAGGAAATTATGAGAAAAAGTATACAAAATAATCAATTAGACAAGAAGAGGAATTTTTTGCTATTGGAGCTTTATAAAATCTTTTATGAATTTTAAAGAAAAGAAGCCAACCCTGAGGCCAATTTTGAAGAACAACTTTGAGTGGGGTGATGGGTGTTGAGAACTACTTCTAGTGCCTTGTGAGGTTGTGAAAAATGATTTCATAATAAAATTCTCAACATTTATTTTATATTCGTGTGTGTGTGTGTGTTTTTCTACTCTTTGTCTTGAATAAATTTTCTTTTCTAGAAGCATTAACTAGATTATATATAGATAACCTTGCATTCACTAATTGAGATGCACTATAGGGAGAACCTGTATTGCTGGGCAAGGCATTTTGCAAATGACAACAAGATTTGGGATTATAAGGAGGGTTTAAATTGTATCACTAGTAGAGACACTCACTCCTCATCAATTCATCATTTTGAACCTTTAGGTTGTGTACTCCCATCCTGGCCATGTCACTACCTAAAGTGATAAGTTAGACCCAAGGAATGTGTTTAAGGATAGTGCAACTACTTTTGAAGATATTGAGCCACTTCCTAAACATATTTAAGTGGTTCATTATTGAATTTAAATTATTTATGTCATCTTACTCAATTATATGTCTAGGATATTGGGTAGTAGCCTATTGTGCTTTTATTTCCCAAACCACAACCAACTTAGAAATCATTGTTAAGAATTGGATCACAAACAAGACAAGACAATATTGGCAGAAAAGGCTTAAAGTCGTTCTCTTTTTTCTTGTATTGATACCACTATATAAATTTGTAGTACATTAAATTTACCATTCTACATCTAGATCTCATTGATAACTCATTAGTGTATTGTGAAAACACCTCATTAAAGATAAGGTTTACAACTTAGAATTTACGATTTTCCAGGGACTACAATCTAAAATTCCCTGATCACCCACCCACCGCAACTCTGCCCCGCACCCCCCAACCCCACCCACAATCACTGGTCAAAATAATTGCACCGGTAAATTTTGTCATCTTCAATCTAAAACTTCCTAACTAAGTATCAATGAAGACATCCTAAAAAATGCCAATATATGGATGTCTGGAAGTGAACAACTAGCATGTTTCAACATTCCTAATGAATAATTGGAATGATTATTATTGAGGAAACTAGTTGCTATGTTAGAATTCTCAAACCCTGATGAATTTTGATTAACTTTGAATCTTGAAGTCTGAGCTTTGATATTGCTCCCTGTCAGGTGCAAGTTGAGACGTTTCTCAATGATTAAGTATTAGAAGGATCCAAGCTTGAGCTTTGGATTCTTCATGTAGTGATTTTGTTGGTTAACCACTAACCATTTTTACTTAATTTGGTTGTTTTCCTGGTTGTCCACTAATCATATTCCATTGATATTGGTGCTTTATGGTTTACCACCATCTATTTTGACTTGAACAATGTGGCAGTTTTGGATGACCATCAACCAATTTGAGTTCAATAATGTGATTGTTCCTCCTTAATGCGGTGGTATTGGTTGGTTCTTCACATGAAGATTCATCTTGCATGTACATATAGGGACTCCCAAATACAACTCCACATACATCAAGTGGAACTACATCCAACTCTACTTCATATTTGATTCCTTGTTAACCCATCTTAATGGATTTGGCTAGATTTGTCATAAGTCTCAAGTATTCATACACACTCTTCCTCAAAACCCTCACTTTACAAATAATAAGCAATGACTCAATTCATGTGACTTTACTTCCTTTTTGTTTCATTCCTCTTTTACATGAAACTACCCAAGGTTTCTCAAAACTACCCATTCACAATTAAACCACTTTTCACTTTTAAAATAAATAACCAAATCTCTAAAAAGGAAATATATTTTTCTTTGTTTAAAAACTTAAATCACCCCACCCTTTTTTTTAATATGAAAGATAAATATCTAAATTGTGGACTCCAAAATAAATCACGTTTACCACATAAAAAAATTATCTACTGGAATTTCAGCTGCTTTTTTTATTTGTAAACAAATGCGTTGAAAATTGAAATGAATGAACCCAAAAAAGCGATTTTATTATTGACTAGAAGGATTCGGCAAGAGCTAACCAGCCTGTCATAGGGCATTAAATGATTGGTTAGCTGCATGCCCTTTAACTTTATAACACACCCCATTATTTTTCATTATCTCGTTATGCGCGCGGGTGTGTTATAAAGTTAAAGTGCATGCAGCTAACCAGTCATTTAATGCCCTATGGCAGGCTGGTTAGCTCTTGCCGAAGGATTCACACTTATGTTTCTCTATTCAATTTGAATAATGAACTCATTTTTATCTAAATATTTGTCATATGAAAATTCATTCATGGCTTCTTGAAATCCGTTTGAATTGATAAATTGCTTTTGTTCGCAATTCTCCTTCAGTATCACGCTGGAATTATCTTGACATTTTCAGCGTTCCCATATCTTCAACAAATTCAGAAGCTGGGAAAAAAAAATTAAATGCTCCTCCGTACAGGATTTTGAAACAAAATCTATCCCCAATGAGATCATTGTTAATGAACAACCCACACCAACACAATTACAAGTCAAAAATACCATCGCTTTGATACTAAAATGATAACGCAAATCATATGGAATGGTATTAAAATCTATAACACACAAAACTTCACATCAGGGAAAATTTTAAGAACCCCCCTAAATTTACATGTATAATAAATGGGCGAATCTCCATGGTATATAGGAAAAATGGAAGGCGATTTTATCAATAATATGATGTCTATATACTTTTTTGGCGAATCTCTCACTAGGCATGGCGAATATTTTACTCAATTATAAAATCTTGTGTTTATTGAATACACAAATGAAATCATTGCATTTCTTTAAAATATTTTTTGAAATCAAAATTACTGAAATTACATATCGATAACCTAGTGGGTGTAAGATAAAATTCACCTGCACCATTCACAGAAAGCATGAGAAAAAACCTAATACTATATATAAAACCAAGAAAAATTCAAATTCATCACTTCTAGGGACCTCATAACCACCTTGCCAATACACAAGTATGTTCCTGTTTGCAATTAGAAAAATTACCCAAATTACAATCTGTTTACTCCACTTCTAGGGACCTCATAACCACCCTGCCAATACACAAGTATGTTCTCATTTGCAATTAGAAAAATTACCCAAATTACAATCTGTTTACTCCAACATATGTTGGAAATTTATAGAAGGATGACTAGTGCAATCAATCAATTCCTTTTAGCCCTGGATTTGTTTCAGTTTAAAACAGAAGTATACAAATATACTTGTCCAATGTCTATGCTTTAACCATTCACCTTAAGATGTTTTTACAATATAATTTCCTAAGTCTATTTAATATCTTCATTATCATAAAACCAACCTATATTCATCTTAACTCCACATCTACCACTCTTAGGGGGATGAAATCTATTTATCCCTTTGAGCACTTGGTAAGAACCAGAATTAAGATGGATCTAAGATAGAATTTCCTCTTTAAATAGTCTATGCTCACATGAATACCATGGGCCAATACCATGGTTTATCATAAAACCTGGAGCTTAAAAATTACTATTAGTAATTTATAAAAATTAATAAAATTAATAGTTGATTTTTATTTTATTTTTATTTAAACCAAGCTAAAATGTTTAACATACATTAAATTACAACATCCATTTTTACTCTTGACCGGATCAAATATTTTTTTCACTCTATGTTAGTTTGCATATCACGATATTTGATACCTCTCAGGGGTTAGTAGATCCAGAGTAAAGATGGACCTATGCTAGTTTAATTCCCCCATTTAAATAGGCTACATTCTAGGTGAATACCATGGGTCAATACCATGTGCCATTTTGGTGAATACCATGGGTCAATACCATGTGCCATTTTTATTTTTATTAATACTAATGTTAGGGTTAATAATGTTTTTTTGCATGGTATTAATAACAATCTAGTCCATGTTATTTGTCCCATATTCTTTTTCTTTATGTTTTTCTTAATTTACCATTTTATTCGTAAATATAAGGTGACTTATGGAGTAAATATAAAAAAATGTTTTATTTGTTTACTATACCTCTCATTTATTTGTATTTTTATTAATTTACGATACCTCTTTTACAAATATGGTATTTGGCCCATAGGATTAACTTAAATAAAAACTCTTTCTTGAGCCTACATAAATAGAACGAGGGTTATGGACTAAATATAAAAAGAGGTTTTATTTATTTACCATACGTCTAGTTTATTTATATTTTTATTGATTTACCATAACTTTTGAGTAAGTATAAAATGATATTTTATTTATTTACCATATACCTCCACTTTACTTATATTTTTATTTGTTTACATCCTTACATGTATATAAGGTGACTTATGGAGTAAATATAAAAAATGTTTATTTATTTACCATACCTCTCATTTATTTATATTTTTATTAATTTACCATATCTCTTTTATAAATATGGTATTTGGCCCATAGGATTCACTTAAATAAAACCTATTCTTGAAAATGGGCGAATGGATTCACTTAAATAAAACCTATTCTTGAAAATGGGCGAATGGAAGGTTGTAACTCCTAATTTCAAGGGCTAAATTTACCTTTTTTACCCTCTCCCTTAAAATAAGGTGGGCTATTTGAGGTGATTTGTAAAAATGTACTATGATACAAAATATTCGCCCACTAAAAATTTAAAACCCCTTAATTTCGCCAAAGGGCGAACATTCACCCCTAAAATCACCCCTAGGTGTGTTCATCATGGCCTACTAACCTACAAAAATTACAAAACAATTGTTGGGACATCTGCGTATACTTCTGCAATAGATGACAATTATTCGTAGTGTGTTTTCCTCCTATCTGATAGATTGCGCACAATAGTGTAGGCCTGGTCCTATTTTTGCCTCAGGTCTTAATGACATCGACCCTCCTCCCACCAAGTAATTCATGAACACTACACAACGGTCCTTGTCATTCCCCTGGCCTTTGCATTTTATGCACCATACCTCCTCGCACGCCTTTGGCCAAGGTGTCCTGTCCTGTTTCAAACTCTGCATCTCCAAACACAAATTTTGTAGGTGAGCGTGGATTTGTTGGACTCCCAGACCAGGGTCTTGTATAGCGGTCGCATGCAACCTCATTTCCATCTCCAAAGCTTTAGCCTAGGTGGAAAGCTTTTGTTGTGATAGCGCCATCCTTAAATGTGGTGTTAGTGACGCTACAAACCATGCATGGTGTTATCCATACGTCAAAGTCATACTAGCTTCACAAATCATACTCTTCAGTCTTTGGTCCACCCGAGAGCATTACGATCTCCTTAAACTCAATAATTGATTATGTCTCTGACTTTGGCCTGCTAAATTCCCTGTTCAACGCGGTTTGGATTTCTGCGATTCCTGCATTTGTATGGTCATTAGAATGCTTGATGTAGCATTCATGAAGAATATAATCAACATTCAAAATCATATGAAATACACTTACTTACAACAAAGAGGAAGTATTAAACAACATGAAATGGAAATAAAACAATAAGTTAATGCGCGATCCTGCAATGTGCTTACCAGCATAGCCTTTTTGATATTTTCATCCATGGCTCCTTGTGCTTCCCATACCACCCTTACCACAAACCATAATTGGTCCGGATCTTCAATCCCCACTCCTCTGAATATCAGTAGCTTGATGGAACTTTCCATATTGAACTGTGGTGGTGGCAGAGGTGGGGTGGGTGGAGATGGAGGTGAGGAGGGTGAGATGGGTGGCAATGTAGGTGGAGGTGGTAAGTGCGGAATTTGCTCCCTTATTAGACTCACCACGCTTCTCAGAGAAACTCTCACGAGCTCTTCCTCACTTTCCCATGAGGGTGAAATTAAGGGACTGGTTTCTAATTCTTCACTACCTCCGCTTATGTAGATCTTCCCACTTCGCATAGTCCCAAACATTAATTTATTCGCATAACCCACTTTTCACACAATAACATCTTAATGCAAGAGTTCAAAGATTTAATATACTTACCTCGCAGTCCTTTGAGGAAGCATCACTCCGCCTCATTGTAGCTGATGGTTGTATCTATCGTGAACTTAGTGATAAATCCTCCTATAATTCGATTGAACCAATTGTCCATAGCTCACATGATATTATCTCCTGACACTTCTAGTCTGCACACTAATTCCGAAGTCCAAACGATTCACTACAAGAAAAAAGGACATTGGTGAGGGGCGAAAAATGTCACCATAAGCTCATTGGTGATGGTCAAAAGAGCCTTCATCACCAAAAACTGAATGTCACCAAAAGTGGCATCGCCAAAAGTATAAGTGTTGTAGTGACATTCAAAGTTCGTCACCAATAATGATTTATAATGATGGATAGTGACCATCACCATTTCATATGAGCAATGGTGATGGACCATAGCCTTTGTCACCAAAAACTAAAAGTCGCTAAAGGTGGCGTCGCCAAAAGTAGACGTGTTGTAGTGACATGAAAAGTCCATCACCAATAATGATTTATAATGATAGATAGTGACCATCACCATTTAATATGAGTAATGGTGATGGACCATAGCCTTCGTTACCAAAAACTGAACGTCACCAAATGTATACGTGTTATGGTGACATTAAATGTCCATCATGAATATTTATTACAATGATGGATAGTGACTATCACCATTTCATATGAACAACAACGATTTATTGTGATGGATCTTTCATGGCCATCACTATTGGTGCATATATATGGTGACGTTCGTTGACCCTCGCCAAAATTTGCATTGCCATAAGTATAGGTGTTGTGGTGACATTCAAGGTCCGTCACGAATAATGACTATAATGACAGACATCGACTGTCACCATTTCATATCAACAAAAATGATTTATGATTACACACCTTTGAGGTTCGTCACTATTGATGCATATATATGGTGGCATTTGTTGACCATCACCATTTCATATTTTGGTGATGGTTGAAAAATGTCACCAAAGCTCATTGGTGATGGTCAAAAGCCCATTCCATATGGATCATGTCAGAGCACAATGGAATCGAACCGCCAACCTCCTACTTGTAAAACAAGTGCTCTTCCATTGAGCTAGCACCCTCTAAAGAATTAGACTTTTAAAAGTAGACCTTGAAAATTCATAATTGTAAATTATACAACTTTCAATAAATTAAAGTATCGACAATATTTTACTAAACAAGCAAAGCAACATAGAAGTTGCAGGTCCCTACCTAATGGTTATGGAAGTTATGAAAAGTGGGTGGAGGGAAAAATAATTATGTATAGAGAATCAATATGTTCAGTTGAATACTCAGTTAGAAGTGAAAGTCTCAAGATATTTATAATCTATAAATGACCTATAACTAGAAAATGCACCAAATATTGCAAAGGAAATGTCATTAATTAATAACATATGGAAGAGGAACATTGATGAAGATAGATGCAATATGTTATAGGTTGAGTGGAAGAAAAATCTCAATGTTGTTTTTGTTTGGTGTTTAGTGTCTGAGTGATATCTAAACTTCTATGCAAATGTAGCACAGATCTCCGGAAACCATGAAGGACATATGATAAAATGATATATATATATATATATTCCCTTTACATAAACCAACATGCAATTTGGAATTTCACAAGTCCACACTCAAAACATTACAACAACAAACAAATAAAATAAATTGACTTGGACAAAAAGCAATAGCTTCACTTTCATTCTTGAGTTGCTTTTGTTTATTTGAATTTGACTCATGACATTCTTTATCTGAAAAGGAAACAAAATCATCACTAGTATTAAATTCATCTACCACAGACTTTGGATATCCCACTAACATTTGTATTTTTGTTGCCATGCCTGAAAAACCATGGAGTTTCCTATTGATAGTAGAATAAGATATGTGCTTGTTCCTTAAGAACACATTCCTTATTAACCAACACATTCCTTATTAACCATTGCTTCCTGACAAAAACCAAAGAGACAACACAATATCAGCATACACAAAATCCCCTACCGAAATATAATCATAACTTAGAAAAGAAGTCTAAAAGATGTTCTTAATTAATAAACTTTGTATTTGGAAGTATTGTTTCTTTATATTTAAAAAAGTCTGTTGTACAACACTTCTGTCTATTTATCCAGACAATTATATCATAGCATATGTCACACAATAGCAATATATAGTACCTAAAGTAAGAAGACAAATTTTCTCAAGAAAATAGATTTAGAAAAGAGATTTGAAAACTATAAGTTTGTCACCCAGATGCGGGTGTTACTTCACGCATTTAAGCAACATGTGTCGCCCACGCGCAGAGTACAGAAGGCCACGCCTCAGGCAGATGGGGTTACATGGTTCTGGGCTGGCCTCTGCCCCAAGAGCATTTACGGGACTTAAATGCCCTTCAATGCATTCTAATTCCCAAGGAATCGCAGGTTGATATCACAGGATGGCAGAAACATTCCACCTATTTCGTTTGCAGTCGGGCTCAGGAACTGTTAGATGCGCAGTTCAGTCCAGGGTTGAGGAGGGAGGCTCTGAGGACAGCAAGCTCACCCTCGAGACCATCCCCTGTCCAGTTCATGTTTTACGCTTACAGTATTTAAGGGAGATTTGGAGATTGGCTACTAGGCTGCATGGTCATCGGGGGAACTTTCTGAATCATACGGTTTCCACAGGCAATTATAAAGGAGGACGCGGGAATCTGAAAGCTCGGCACATTCCTCAGAAAGCAGTTGATTATTCTGTTTCTATTATGGCTCCCCGAATGCGTGCTACTCCTCGCCGAGGGCGCAATTTCGGGCAGCGGGGAGGCACAGGAGGAAGAGGCCATTCCAACCCACAGCGCATCTCTCCCTTGGCCTATGCGTCGCCTCCTTCGTTCGAGTCAGAGGACTCCAGTGCCGCCATTTGCAATTCGGTTCAGTCAGCGAATTTTCAGTACAGATGCAGGACGAATAAGCCCATTGTCAAGGCCCTTATTACTGTTATTTTTCAGAGGAGGATGATGAGGAGGGCAGCTGGAAGGCAGAGACAGAGGAAAAGACGCCTCCCTCCTCGGATAATTCCACAAAGATCAAGGATTTGGCTAACAGCTCCTACAGCCCTGAGTCATAGAGTAGGCTCGAAGAAGAAAGTACCCTTGGGTACTCGGCGGAGCAGGCTGAAGCCTTAAGGGAAATTGGCAGCCTGAAAGGCAAAGAGCCCATGGAATTATCTCAGAATCCAATGGATGTTCATCCTGAAGTGCACGACAGCAAGCCTTCTTCACCTCAGAGCAAGGCAAGGGATAAGGAGCCTGATGACTCTTTCGCCAACATCCTGTACCTAAAACTACCGCCTGGTATTGAACGAATTGAAGACATCCCGGATGGGATGGAGGTCACATGGGAACGCGACCCGGAACGTGAAGCAGAGGACCGAAAGAAGCGCGACCTGGAACGTGAAGCAGAGGACTGGAAGAAGCAGCACAAGTAATGGACGTGGTGCAAAGGGTAAGCCTTGGGTTCCAGATGCAAGGTGTTTTTTGTTCCGATACATTTCATGGAAGGCAGCATTCAATGCCATGCTGTATGCAGTCCTTGCTTTTTTGTGACCTGTTCTATATCCCTGGAAAATTTTGGGTTTATTATGCTTGATAATGTTGCTGTAAAAACTCTTCCTGTTGATGTATTTTTGTCCTCTTGCATGTATAAGCAGAGGAACAAGGTTGACATGAAAATTTTTGACAGAGAGCTAAACATACGCTCTCAGAGGTTAAAACCTCTTGTAAATACTTTTTATGTTTCTTTAATATAAATAGTTTAGTCTTTGCCCAGCAAAAAAAGAAAAGAAAACTATAAGTTTGTCATCAAAGCTTTACTTAATTTAACAACAAACTAGTTGGAGTTTGAAAATATAAATCATTCATAGGAAATGAATAGGACAATGACCAAAGTCATTATTCATACACATAAAGCTAGAGTCACTATTTCCATTGTAGATAACTGAAATTTGAGCAGTGGTCTAACAATTACAGCTTATTTTCTGGGAAGACTTGTCAATACCATCATTTTTTTTCCAGGGTCTGTTGTGTCTCTAGATTCAGGTCATATAGCTTGCCATTCTCAAGTTCTACCCTTCAAGTACTGATTTCTGGCTCACCCTTTAAAACACAATTCTACCACTCCATTTTATTTTGTTTTGTCAAGAGAATTGGCAGGACCTTCCCATCCCGTGTTTTACATAATCAATAACCATCCATCAATGATATAAAGAATAACAGATACACAACAAAGGCCAACGATGTTGTTGTTGTATACCTATGTTCTAGGACTCATCTGACCTTACTAGTGCAAAGAGATAACCCTAAAAAAATAAAATCCACGTGGAATTTAGATTTTTTTTTTTTTTTTTTAAATCAAGCTCCAA